>JAECWY010001802.1:0-29488 GCA_018151275.1 Drosophila prosaltans
ATTTAATATTTATTGACCAGAAGATGAATGGTGAGCGCTTCAAACAATTGTTGGAGTCCGTATTTCCAAAACTAAATGATCTTTTTGGACCAATTCCATGGATTTTCCAACAAGATAATGCTCCAATTCATAATGCACGAGTGGTGAAGTCCTTTATTTCGAGTCAGAACGTTAATATAATGACTTGGCCACCATATTCCCCAGACCTTAACATAATCGAAAATGTTTGGGGCTGGCTTACAAGGAAGATATAAGAAGGGGGAAAACGATATGAAGATAAGGAAGCATTAACTGCAGCAATCAAACTCGCTTGGAGCGAGATTTCGCTGAGCTATGTAGACTCCTTATATCACTCTATGAAGGACCGGATATATGAAGTCATTGCAAAGAAAGGAGGCAATTATTTTTCTATATTAACTAATAAGTCTAATATTTGTACTAACTAATCATTTTATTTTAAAATAAGTTACTGTTCCTTAAAAAGTTATTCAGTTTAAGTGCGTCTATCCTAATGACCAAGAAAAAAAGTGCCTTTATTTTAGATAGCTTTAAGAAAATGTTTGAAAACACAAATTCTTTAAATTTCTATTATGTTTTGAATAAACTATATAAATACCCGTTAAATAAGTATTGTTTTTGCATATAAACATTTCTGCAATTGTTTTCAATATAAAAGTTATAAAACTATTTTTAATGCAAGCAAGGGTGCGTCTAACCTATTGACCAGCAATATGTGCCTATGTGTATGTATGTGTGTGTGTGTGTTACATATATGTACATGTATATAAATAAATATAATAATGTTTAAAACATTACAGAATTTGGAAGCACTCACGTCGACAAATCACGTCAACATAAATGCCAAGAAAATCTACATTCCAAGCAGCGACAAAAAGAACATCTGCTAGACAAAAGGCAAGACTCATTTCTAAGGATCCAGTTCATTCGCCCAACGAAGTAGCAATGGATTATGGAAACGCCTCAGTGTCACTGCCCCGAACTATATCGACTCCAAACGTTACGCCTACAATGAGCAGCATGGCCAACAACCCAACATCTTTAAATCCAACTGACATCCTTGCTTTTATTAAGGAGCTGCCTACTTTTGATGGCATCCCTAATAAACTGCAAGACTTCCTTGTCAATGTGGAAGAAGTCATCGCATTGATCAGAGGAATTGACCAGTGAAATGAGTTTATTCTGATTTGTTCATTGGCACGTCTGTGCTCTGGTGTTACTTTATTTAGATTGATTCATATTGTATTTTAACTTATGCTGCTTGTTGGCAGCTACAAAATAAGAGGGGTGAGGCGCGCGAGTGAACTCACATGATCAAATTGCAAGCTCAGCATTATTGGGCTGGCTTGCCAGCACAATTCGTTTGCGTAAGCTTATATACAGAACGAAATGTATGCATGCAAGTTTGCGTACATACATACAATTGTTCTTATATATAAACTTATTACTATTATTTCCTGCTTGCAACAGAGTGTTACAAGCTGTGCTGAAGTCATTTAAAACCGACATGTGAATTCACTACACCTCCCCTTTTTAAAGAATAACGTAATCTAATGAAGTTATTATATATGTGTATATGAAGTAAATGACTTTATAAAGTAATTCGTGTTATTTAAAAAAAAATTTGAATTAATTATATATATTTTTCCCTTACATGTATGCATTTTTTTTTTTTTTTTTGCAAAGTTTTAAAATAATTTTTTTTTTTCTTCGCTCCTTTCCTTTATATATATAAAAATAAAAATTTGTATATATGCAAATAACTTTCCTTATTTTCAATGTATACACTTTTAGATTTTGTAAGTACTAGAGAAAATTTTTTTTTTTTTGGTTATTTAAAAATTTTTAACCTATCCTTATGCACTCTTTGTGCTTTATTTCTTTTATCTCTTATTAAAATATTATCCTTATCTTCTATTGCTTCTACTCTATATGCGCCTAGATACTTAGATTCTAACTTATGGCCCGTTTCATTCTTAACAAGAACCTTATCTCCTATTTCTATTTCAAAGTTATTTATGTTCCTATCGTATAATTCCTTATGCTCTTCTAGCATAAGCCTTGCCCTTTTATAGGCTTGCTCTAATCTAAACTTAGCTTCTCTAGCGTAATCATCTACATTATATAATGGATTAATATTAGTTATAGAATTAAATTGTTTTGGCAAATTGTTTTGTTTGCCAAAAATTAACTCATATGGACAATAACCATGTGCCATAGAGGGGGTCGTGTTGAAGCAATATGTAAAATATTGGAGCCAAACATCCCAGTCAGTTTTATCGACTGATATATATGAACGGATGTATTCATTGAAAGTTCTATGACTTCTTTCCACTGTTCCCACGGTTTGGTGGTGATGTGCAGTAGACGTTATGTTGTCTATTTTTAGATATTTGCACAGATCGCTCATTATTGAATTTTTATATTCAGTGCCCATGTCCGAAATGAACGTCTTCATTGGACCGAACTTTAATATAAAAAATTCAAATATTGCTTTCGCAATGGTATTAGCGTTCTTATTTTGAACAGGGATGGCTACCAAATACTTTGTTAGGTCACAGATCAGGGTTACTGCGTATTCGTTACCGTTTTCAGATTTCGGTAGTGGACCTATAGTATCCACTATTACTCTGTCAAAGGCACTTATAGGCGTTTCTGTTAGTGTTAAATAATATTTTAGGTCATAGAAAATCGGGTCTACCTACATTGTCTGTTAATTTTTTGGATTTCCCCGATTACCTGTTTCAATTTGGAAACCAATTTTGTTGTTACCTAATTAATCAAAAAAGGTTATTACAAACAAGTGCAATAGTTTGCAATGATGCAAAAATGTTTTTTACCTAATGATTTAAGAAAAAATGGTATATATAAATGTTTTTTACCTAATGATTTAACAAAAAAATGGTATAAATTGCAAACTATTGCACTTGTTCGAGACAGTTTGTTCTTGACTTCAATATAGAGCTTTTTTGTTAAGAATAGTATTTTTGAATATAATTCAATTATAATTTAAAGTGGAAAAATGGATTTGAAGAATTCTAAGATTTTTGAAGTTTTTCGGGCCGTTAAAAATCAAAATGAATTTGTATCAGAATTGCTTAAAGTGATGGGCCTTGTACCCGAAGACGTTAGCAAGGAGATTGTGACGAAACTTAAAAACACCTACATTAACGTGAAACGAAAATGGAGTGGGTCTCAAAAGAAAAAACTCTGAATTTATTGGGATCTACGAAAACTGGCTTGAGCAGTCTACATCATTGGATTCAATAGAGGATTCAATAGAGGATTCAAGAGAGGAA
The DNA here is from genome assembly GCA_018151275.1 of Drosophila prosaltans. NCBI lineage: Eukaryota > Metazoa > Arthropoda > Insecta > Diptera > Drosophilidae > Drosophila > Drosophila prosaltans. The sequence continues at coordinate 3,318 of JAECWY010001802.1, forward strand.
GAAGTTTACCCATCTACTAGCCAAGGAAGAGGAAGGCCACCTAAGAATATTGAAGAGTGTTCATCTGTTACAAGGAAACGTAAGCTCGGGAATGTTGGAGAAAGCTTTACAACAGAGAATCTGTCACAAGCGCTATCTTTGAAATATTCAAGGGAACAGGAAAGAACTAAATCGACTGTAACAAAAGCTGTTCTGACTGCCAGTCCAATGCGGATGACCAGGATTAAGGAAAGTATTCCGACGCCACCCAACATTCTCGTCACCAAATACAGTAACCAAGAAGCGTTTTCCTTGTTTATGGACTTGGGATTAAGCAAGGATAAATATGAAATCTTACGGAGTTCCTTATTAAGGCATAACATCGACGTTCTTCCGGGATATAAAAAAATTGCAATTGCCAAAAAGGATGCAGTCCCTGCCAATAAAATAATCACAGAGATATGGGCAGAAGTAAAACTACAGGACTTGATGGATCACACTGCGAGGCGTCTAATTGAAAGTTTGCCGGAAGCACAGGTGGAGCTACTTCCTAAAAAATCTAACTCTACTGAATAAATGGGGGTGCGATGGATCATCTGGACAAAGCGCATACAAACAAGTCATAAAAACCGATGACGAAACAATTTCTGATGAAAATATGTTTATGGCTTCTGTAGTTCCTTTACGTCTCAGAAGTGAAACTTCTGAACATTGGAGAAATGTTCGACCATCTTCGATTCACTATTGTCGGCCTATTTTCTTTAAATATGCAAAGAAAACATCGGAATTAATCAAATCAACTGTCAGCGACATAAAAAATCAAATTAGCCATCTGGAACCAACTGTTATTCAAACCAAGAGTGGAAGGACGATAACGGTTAAGTTTGATTTTTTCCTCACAATGATTGATGAAAAAGTGTTAAAGGATATTACAAACACCACCTCGACTTTAAGATGCCCCATATGCAAAAAAACTCAAAAAGACTTTCACAATTCAGACAGTTCAACGGATGAGGAAAACTGCTATGAATATGGAAGTTCTCCGTTGCATTGCAGGATAAATTGCATGGAATTTATTTTGAAGTTAGCCTACACAATTCCTCGGCCAGGAGAAGCAAAAACCGAGAAAGGAAATTATACAAGCTGAGTTCTCCCGCAAGCTTGGATTAAAAGTTGACTGCCCAAAGTACGGATACGGGAATACGAATGATGGAAATACTGCGAGGAAATTTTTCGAAAATAATCACATAACATCATTGATAACAGGTGTTAATCATGAGATCATTAAAAGGTTGGCTGTTATCCTTAATGTTTTAAACTGCCAGGAAATGATAAATGGTACTAAATTTGCCGAATATGCATCGAAAACAGCTGAACTTTTGACTGAATTGTACCCTCACAAGAAGCTAACCCCCACAGTACATAAGATTTTGGCTCATGGAAAGGATTTAATCGAGTATCAGTGCTTACCAATTGGAGAACTGTCTGAAGAAGCACAGGAATGTAAGAACAAGGACTACAAAAAGTTTAGAAATACTAATACATTCAATATATCTCGGATTAGACAAAATGAAGACCTTTTCAACATGCTGGCAGCCTCATCGGATTCACTTATTGCCTCAATAAGACAAGTACGAAAACGGAAAAATATAGAAGAAAGCAATTATAGTTCCGAAATGATAAGTTTATTAGATATAAAAGATAATGTTGAAGATTATTTTGCTGAAAATGAGCCACCAATATAAAATTTTTAAAATTAACCTAAAAAAAATCATATTTTTTTATTTTCGCAATTTCAGTAAAAAATTATTATTAGACCGTCGCAAACTTTACGGACATCTATTGCTGGTGTTGTTGCTGTTGCTGCTGCTGATGCCGTCCTTCCTTCTTGATAGGTGATTATGGGCGTTTTGAAGGGGCTTCCTCTTTGTGCCCACGTCTTAGGGAATTCTCGGGATTCTTACTTGCACTGTATACTGCCACAGCGTATATTCTGGTCACTGACTCTTTGACACTGTTCCTGCCACTGGCACTCTTGACTGGAACTGTCTATTTGTCTGTCTTTTTTTTTGTTTATTTTTGCTCACTCACACCGGAATGTTGTTTCCTTTTTTACGCGAGTTTTATATATTGGCTTCGATCACGCCACACCAAATTTTTGCCGACACGAATTTCTGCAATTGCTCCACAGCAAACTGCCTTTTAAATACGGAAACACTTTTTTTGAATTAAATATTTTTTTTAAATATTTTTAATTATACTCCGTTTCTTACCGCAGGTGGGGGAAAACAGGAGATTTTTATTTTGCTACCATTAGCTGGTCTTAGCATATAACGTAGCAAGATCGCAGACTTTAAAGAGCTGGTCAACCTCTTTTTCTCTTACCACTGGTGGGGGAAAACAACAGAGTTCTTTACTCGAAGGACCAAAAAAGAACAGGGCTTCCGAGGAGAAGAAATAATTAGCCCGATCTTCATTTATTGAATTCACAATCTGAACTGATTTTATTAACTAAAATATTTGTAGGGACAGGTTTTAGAGTCTAGGGGGTCACATGTTTGGTGGTGGAATCTTAGTTCTAAAAACTAGTTCTTGCACTAATTTTCTCTGTGAGTTTGACCCCAGTGTCGAATTTGCTTAACAAATCTGAGTGAGTTTTTTTTTTGGCCTTTTTGATATTTAATTTTTTTTATAAATTTTTGAGTATTAATTGAATTAAAAAATGTCTGTCTGCTCAAGCAAAAAGTGTTTGAACCCCCCTTCACCCCATAACGCGTTTCTTTCCTGTTGGCTGTGTGACAACGTCATGCACGTTAAATGTGCTGGCTACACAGCCAGGGTAAAGGATTGTTTGGAGCAAAAAGGGGGGCTCAAATGGGGTTGTGACTCATGCCGTGAGGTTGAGATTGAAATGAGGGTGTTTATGAGGCAAACCAGGGATAGATTGAAGAATTTGCATCTGGTTTTCGTAAACTCTACGATGAGTTCAATGCTGTGGAGAGCGAATTTAGCAGCTATAAGCTGTTAAATGAGTCTCCAAAGCGTAAGAAAACTAGTATGCGCAATCTGTCCTTGCATTTACCTGTGCCCAATCCCGTCTCGGCCGTAGTTCCACAATCTCCTTCACTGCTCACTGTGACAAATCCTCCGCAGCTTATTTCGTTTACCACCCCCATTTCTCAAGGTGGTCGCAAGGACGAGGCTACCTCCGTTTCTCCAGGAAATGGTCTCTCTTTGCAGACGAATAAAGCTGTAGTTTCCGAAAAGTCCGGGCAATTATCAATAACTGTTGATATTGCCGATAGTAGTCCAGTTGGAGGTGCAATACCGGACACGCAGGCGGATTCAATCGTGGTCGCTGACGCTGCGGTTGATTTGCGGCCTAGTTCCTATAAGCCTTTAACTGGAGTTCCACCTAAGAAACATATATTTGTTTCAAGGCTTGATCCCGAACATTCGTCGGATGATGTCTTAGCTTTTATTAAGACAAAAATTCAAGCTCATCACTATAAAGCTAAAATAGCGGTGGAAAAATTTCAATTTAAATATTCGAGGGAGATATCCTCCTTTAAAATAAGTGTCCCAGTTGAACTGTTTGACAGTATATGTCATAGCAGTTTTTGGCCGGATCACATTTTAGTAAAAGAATACACGGCCAAAAAGAAAACTCGAGATCCGGTTAGGCTTTCTATCCCATCTAATTCTTCATCTTCCGGAAGATCAGCATCGGCTGGTGTTCCAAAAAACTAATCTCGTCCCTTCATCTGGCCTATCAGAACGTGAGAGGTCTTAAATCTAAGCTTCCTAGACTCTATCTAGATAGTCTAGCATTTGAATTTAAAATTTTAGTGTTTACTGAGACATGGTTAAAACCCGATATTAACGATGCATCTGTTCTTTCCGCAAAATTTTCAATTTTTAGATGTGATCGGAACTCTCGTGTAGGCGGAGGAGTTCTGATTGCTGTTGACTCGGCCTTAACTTCTGACCAAATCCATTCAGCGGAAATTCTGGAGATTGAGTTTGTTAGTGTTAAGGTCAGTTTCAAGTCTTTTTCTGTCTACATTACTTGTTCTTACATCCCGCCACAATCCGACATGGCGGTGTACGCAAAACATTTAGATTCTATTCGATATATTTCTTCATTGCTTTCTGATAGAGATATCTTAATCGTCTTTGGTGACTTTAATTTACCAGAAATAGTATGGTCTCAATCTGATAAATCTACTTTGTTGCTTCCTTCTAAATCTCACTGCTTCGTTGATGGCCTTTTTGAGTTATCATTAGCTCAAATAAACCCTGTGCGAAATAACATAGGCAGATCCTTAGATCTGATATTTGTGTTGGATTCCACCAACTGTGCAGTAACTAGAACCGACCCTCTAGTCTTGCCCGAAGACAATTTTCATCCTACTCTGGATTTATCTGTAGATCTGTCGTTTCGTGCACCGATTGCTGGTGTCAGTCCTGTGATTAAATCTCGTAATTTTCGCAAGACTAACTTTGTTAAACTGAATGAGCTCATTCTGAGAACTGACTGGTCATCCTTATACAGTTGCTCAGATATGAATCTTGCTATCTCGTTGTTTTATGATACTCTCGGTTCGCTTTTTAAGGTTTGTGTCCCACTGAGGGCTCCAGTGTCGTCTCACCGACCTCCCTGGTTTTCTCGTGAGCTATCCAACTTGAAAAATGTCAAATCCAGATATTATAAAAAATACAAGAAATCGGGACGTTCTTCAGACTTTGCTCTTTACGCAGTTGCTCGCTCCAATTTTATGTTGCTTAACAAGCACTGCTATAATAATTACCTCAAGCGTTGTAAGCTTGAGTTTTCCCGTGATCCTAAACAGTTTTATAGTTTTGTGAATTCTAAACGTAAGATGGATGTCCACCCATCAATATTATCGTTTGGAAATAATATAGCGGACTCTGATCAAGCGATTGCTGATTTGTTTGCTGATTTCTTCACAACAACATATTCCTCAACGGAATACCGAGCGAATATTTTGTATCCTTATCAGATAAAAAGGTCTAATTGTATTTGTAGTCCTTCGATCGATGAAAGTTCGCTTATTAGCGTGCTTAATTTAGTAAAACCTGTGTACACACCTGGTCCTGATGGAATACCTGGTTGTGTACTCAGATTTTGTGCTGAGGCTCTATGTAAGCCACTTCAAAAACTTTTTTCGTTGTCCGTTAAATCTTGTCATTTTCCGTCTATATGGAAGGAATCTTATATAATTCCTCTTCATAAAAATGGTAAAAAGTCCGAAGCATCCAATTATAGGGGTATTTCTAAATTGTCCGCTATTCCTAAAGCATTTGAAAAGTTGATCACTTCTCAATTGCAACATTTTTGTAGATCTATTATTTCACCATCTCAACATGGGTTTGTGAAACGTAGATCTACTACCACTAACCTATTAGAATTTACATCTTTAACGATCGAAGGATTTAGGAATGCAAGACAGACTGATGTCATTTATACTGATTTCAGCAAGGCTTTTGATTCTGTTAATCATGCACTTCTTCTTTTAAAATTAAACGAAATTGGCTTCCCAAGCCCTTTAATTTGTTGGATTCGTGAATACCTGACAGACAGAACACAGAAAGTTCTCTTCAAGTCTTCAAGTTCAAGGACCATCCAAGTAACTTCTGGGGTGCCTCAGGGTAGTCATCTGGGACCACTGCTATTCACCCTTTTTATTAACGATCTTCCATCCGTTATAATACATTCTCGTGTCCTCATGTATGCAGATGATGTAAAGCTTTGTCTCAGCTACAGAGATATTATATCACCTTCACGGTTGCAGTCTGACCTCCAAAACTTTCAATCTTGGTGTCGACACAATTTATTAAACCTAAACACATCTAAATGCAAGGTCATGACTTTTTTTCAGAAACACTCCTCAGTTAATTACCTACTTTCTTAATAACGTTCCATTAACCAGACTTAATGAGATGATTGACTTGGGAGTACTTATGGACCATAAATTGACTTTTAAGTCCCATATAAGCACTACTGTCGGAAAAGCCATGGGTGTTCTTGGATTTGTTAAAAGATGGTCAAAGGAATTTGACGATCCATATACAACCAAGGTTCTTTACACCTCATTGGTTCGTCCAATTTTAGAATATGCAACCTGCATATGGTCACCCCAATACGATTCACATAAAGCAAGAATAGAATCAGTTCAAAAACAGTTCCTTCTCTTTGCTCTTCGTGGTCTGAACTGGGATCGTAATATCAACTTGCCTTCGTACTCTAGTAGACTTCTTTTACTTGACCTTCCTTCCCTTTCTAATCGTAGATTAATGCTTGGCGTCATATTTATGCACAAGCTCCTTAACGGGGATATAGACTCTCCCGAGCTATTGAACCGAGTAAAACTAACCGTTCCTTGTAGACCTACTAGAAACTATATTCCTCTAACACTTCCACGATGTACTACTAACTACCTTATGTATGAACCTTTTCGAGTACTTTGTTCTGATTATAATCGTCTTTATCATGTAATCAGTTCAGAGCTCTCGATTCCTTTACTAATGAAGCAAGCAAGTCGTCCCTGCCGACATTGTGTATACCCTGTACCAACTAGTTATTATATTAAATGAAGTCAAACATCCTCGAAATAGCGATTAATTTCATAAATAATTTTCTTTAACATGCCGCAACAGTGAACGCATGCTATCTCGCTCACTCTTGCCAGCCAATGTCGCCCTAAGCGCTTCAGTACAAAACGCATCAACGTATATCTCCAATATTTATTGTCCGATTTCGACTAAATTTAGTCAGATTATGCACTTTGGCCATAATATTAGGTGTGCCAAATAAGAATGTGATTCCTCAAAAACTGCTCTAATAATTAGTTTTTTCTGAATTGCGGGGGCGGAAGTGGGCGTGGCAAAAATTTTAAACTCTCTTGAGCTGCGTAGTCAATAGACAAATGATCGAACAACCTCAAAATCGCAATCAATTCAAAACAAAGTTCCCTTTTACATGCAGCAGCAGCGAGCGCATGCTGTCTCGCTCTTTCTTATCTGCCAATGCCGCCTTGGCATTTCAGTACAAAACGGATATAGGCATATCTTCGATGTTTATTGTCCGATTTCGACAAAATTTGGTCAATTGGTCCAGTTTGGGTATATGATTAGGTTTACTAAGTAAGAATACGATATCTTGAAAGCAGCCCTAGTTATCGTTTTGTTCAAATTGCGGGGGCGGAAGTGGGCGTGGCTAAAATTTGAAACAAACTTGACCTGCTTTGACATTAGACGGATGCTCACACCAAATTTGGTAGCTCTAGCTCTTATAGTCTCTGAGATCGCGTGGCTCATACGGACAGACGGACAGACGGACAGACGGACATGTCTCAATCGACTCGGCTGTTGATGCTGATCAAGAATATATATACTTTATGGGGTCGGAAACGCTTCCTTCTGCCTGTTACATACATTTTAGCGACTTTAATATACCCTTTTACCCTATGGGTACAGGGTATAAAAACTTCTATCCTTTCCTATTTAGCACGTAACTAGCTTTAGTGTCGTTTTTTGTCTGTGTTTTTGTGAATTGTCCCCGCGACTCGAGCCGTGCGTTATGCGGCTTGCGCCCCTCGGTCGGTTGGGCGGGAGGTGTGGGCAATTAGTGCTCCCGTTGGGATTCGCGCGTAAAAAATCGTGATAGACCATGCTGGGAGTGGATTCTGTGCTGGAGCTTGAGGAGTTTAAAAAATTAAAAATTTATCAAAATAATTTTTTACTTTGCACGAAAGGAATTTGTATTTGTTTATTCGACTAAAAGCAAATGTGAACTATCGAATTTGGGGCACTCCCACTAAATTCTTTTAGAAAATCGGCACACTTTCATCCAAGTCGATGTTTTCCGTATAACTCCTTGGATGTTTAGATATTCCTTTTGCTTTCCTTTTTGTTCCTTTTTGTGAAGTCTTTCAATCTTGGCACATGTTTCTTCGGTTTCAAAGGCAGTAAAACTTACCCAAATAATTGCTTTCAATAGAGTCAATTAAAGACAACTTTCATACATTTAAATTTCGCATTGGCTTCGCAATTGCACTTTTTCAAAGAGATTTCAAGTATTTAACCCCATAAATTCTTTACCAATATCTAATGTTGAATCCAAATTCATCTGTTCAGACTGGAATGGACATATATATTTATATAAACAAGCGAAAGCTTAGTCCAAAAGCAATAGATTCCAAATACTGGCAAATCAGCCAGAATCTCAAGAAGCAGTATCCCAAAAGAAACCCACTGAAGTCAAACCGCCACCATTCTACATCCGTCGCGTAAACTGCACTTCACTAGTGCTAAAGTTGGTAGCTCTAGTTGGTCAGAATAACTTTTATGTGACTCCAATTAACAGGGGGAACATAAGAGAGATCAAAGTGCAAACTAAAAACGAACAATTCTATCGAACTATCGAGAAGCACTTCCGGTCCGAAAATGTGAACTATTACACATTCCAACTTAAAAGCGCGAAAGGACTTCAAGCCGTGATCAAAGGCATTGAACCTACAGTCCCGACGCAGGATACGTTGAAGCATTGGAAGAGAAGGGCTTTGAGGTAAAGTCCGTCTCAAACAGAACAGAAGTAAAGTACCACAACCCCTGTTCAAAGGGGAGTTACAGCCCAATTGCAACGCAGTGCACCCGATATATAATCTACAACTCTTGCTACACCGCAGAATCACTGTCGAAGAGCCGCATAAGAGGACACATCCGGTACAATGCACTAATTGCCAGGAGTTTGGGCACACAAAGTCCTTCTGCAGCCTTCCCCCAGTTTGCGTTGGCTGTGGACAAACCCAAAAAGATTGTGTCTGCACCGATGACAAATCAAATACAAATACAAGGAAGTGCGGAAATTGTGGTGGTAATCATACAGCGAACTACAGAGGATGCCATGTTTATAAAGAACTCAAGGCCCGCCTTAACGCGAAGAAATCAACGGCTCGCATCCAGGGCCCGGCACTAATTCCCTCTCAAACAACACCGGGAATATTTTTCTCAAGAGCCGTAAGGTAATCAGCGACTAAAATAACAACTACTCCTACAGCAGCTTTTGCCAGCGTGCTATGCAATGGAAATGCACAGCCCACTCAAACAGTAGATCCCGCTACCATTCAATCTAACGCGGCCCCAAGTCCATCCGTACTTGGCCAGAACCCCAACGGGATCGAAACATTGTTAATCTCGCTCAACCAAAACATGACAAATTTCATGACGTTCATGCAAAATTGCATGCAGGAACTGATGCGGAATCAGAACCTGCTTATTCAAAAGCTTATGGACAATAACAAATAATGTCAGTACTACATATAGGCCTCTGGAATGCAAACGGCATTTCCAAGCACAAACAAGAATTGTCACTGTTTCTGGACTCAAATGATATTGATATTATGCTGCTATCAGAAACACACCTCACAAACAAAAATAACTTTCAAATACCCAAATATGCATTCTACGAAACAAATCACCCAGATGGCAAGGCTCACGGAGGAACTGGTATCCTAATGAAAAACCGGATTAAACACTGTCTACACAATGAATTTGCCAAACAATACCTACAAGCAAGTTCAATAAGTGTCTAAACCACTTTCGGCAGTACAATCGTGGCTGCACTTTACTGTCCACCACCCAGCAAACAAAATGGGCTATGCCGAATAAGTCCACGTACTGGCCAGCAGATCCACGAAAGCTCCCAGATCTAATAGACTTTGCAATCACCAGGAGAATTGCGTACAATTGAATAACAGCAGAGACACTAGCAGAATTGTCATCGGACCACTCACCAGTAGTTTTCACTATAATAACACAACCACAAATAATAAAGCAACCACTCGGGCTAACAAATTGCAAAACAAACTGGCTCAGATTTAAAAAATACATAAGCACCCATATCGAGCTGAATCCCAAACTGGACGACGAAGAAGACATCGAGCTTTGCACCTCTGCACTAGAGTCTAGGCTTATTGAAGCCGCAGATATCTCTACCCCGATTATCAGTCACACCCAGAAAAAACACAAGTCGAACAACCGACTAATTGAACTACTTCTAGCAGACAAAAGACGGCTCAGGCGAGAATGGCAAATGTCTCGATCACCGGCAGCAAAACATCGCCTAAAGGCAGCTTCGCGAACTCTAGCAAAAGCGCTTAGGCAAGAAGAAGCAAGGACACAGCGGCTATGCATCGAGAAGCTCTCCCCTACCAGCACCAAATATCCGCTGTGGAAAGCACATCCAACCATAACTGCTCCAGCCGAGATAATTTCACCTTTACGATGCCCAACTGGCAAGTGGGCCCGTTCAGACGAAGAAAAAGCACTCATCTTTGCAGCTCGGTCATCTTTACAGCTCGGTCTTTCTGCCAAATCCGTCAACAAACTCTTTTCAGCTCCCCACCTTGCGCACCCCAATGGAAAGTGAGCAACCGAAATTCCAAACGGAGGAAATTTCTGCAATTTTTAAAAATTATCTAAGGCCAAAACACAGCCATCATCGTACAGACCAATCAGTTTATTGCCAAGTCTTTCAAAACTATTTGAAAAGGTCCTACAACTCCGTATGAATACAATCCTGGTAAACCAAAATATAATACCACATCATCAGTTTGGCTTCCGTGGAAAACATGGCACAATTGAGCAAGTCAACCGTATCACCTCAGAGATCCGCACAGCATTCGAGCAAAAAGAATATTGCACAGCAATTTTTCTCGACGTTGCCCAAGCCTTTGACCAAGTCTGGCTTGATGGCCTAATATATAAAATAAAAGCGACGCTTCCACAATATACACACAAGCTAATGGAATCTTATCTATTCAACACAAAATTCGCTGTACGATGTAATAGCTTCACCTCTGATGACTTCGAATCAAAAGCAGGTGTACCTCAAGGCAGCGTGTTGGGTCCAACACTTTATATTTTGTACACAGCGGATATACCAACAAGCCCTGCACTCATCACATCTACTTTCGCCGATGACACGGCTATCCTCAGCCGCTCCAAATGTCCGATCAAAGCTGCTGAGCAACTGGCAACCCACCTAAAGGAGGTAGAAGAGTGGCTAGCAGATTGGCGCATCCGTGTAAATGAACAGAAATGCAAACACGTTACGTTTACCCTCAATAGAAGAAACTGCCCATCATTGACGCTTAACAATGTGGCAGTGCCTCAATCCGACGATGTTGTATATCTTGGAGTTCACCTCGACAGAAGATTAACTTGGCGTAAGCATATCGAAGCCAAGAAAAAGCAACTAAAGCTCAAAGCAATCGGTCTACATTGGCTTATCAACGCACCATCTCCCCTATATCTGGAATTCAAAGTTCTTCTCTACAACTCGGTATTAAAACCCATCTGGACATATGGCTCTGCGCTATGGGGAAACGCAAGCCAGAGCAATATTGAAACCATACAAAGGGCTCAATCCAAGGTTCTCAGAACCATCACGGGAGCACCTTGGTATATTCGAAATGAAAATGTACAGAAAGACCTTCACATTCCTAGCATAATAACCGAAATAAAGGTACAACAGCTTAAGTACACCGCTAAACTGCAGGCACACCCGAATACCCTGGCCAAATCATTAACTCTGCAGTTATTAAGCAAGGCCATAGATCAATGTAGCATCTTTCAGATGTTAGGTTATGTGTTAGATTAAGATAAACCTAGAAAATTGTTGTTAGTCTTATAAGCCTATATAAGAGATCCAACAAACAAATAAAACGTAAAAAAAAAAAAGCTTAACCATTTAGTATTTTTGTGGTTAGCAATGATATCCGGAAATACTTTTTTGATAAGCTAAGAATTAGAAGGCAGAATTACTGATAGTGTTTGTCGGAAATCGCCAGATAATAAAATCATTGAACCACCAAAACATCTCGAGTCATTGCGCAGATCTTTTAATGTTCGGTCTAGTGCTTCCAATGCGCATTTGTGCGCCATTGTGCATTCGTCCCATATGATAATTTTTGATGCTATTAAAACTTTGGCCATTGCGGAGTGTTTCGAAATGTTACATGTCGGTTGTTCTGTAGTTTGAAGATTTAATGGCAATTTTAACGCTGAGTGAGCCGTACGGCATCCGTCTAACAATGTAGCCGCTATTCCAGAAGAAGCAATTGCTACCGCAATTTCGGATCTCGCACGTACAGCGGCCAAAATCAATGACATGAGGAATGTCTTCCCAGTTCCTCAAAGGGCATCCAAAAAAAAATAAGCCACCATTTTTATCATCAATTGCATTAATCAGTGTATCATAGACTTCCCTCTGCTTAGGATTCAACAGTGGTACATTCGTTTGAACTGATTGGATTAGTTCATGTGGTTCATATTCACACCTCAAGAATATGAGCTGACACGAATTCAATGTAAAATGTCTTCTGCTGTTATCTATGTTATAACACAGACAAAAAGCGAAACTATAGCTAATTACGTGCTAGATAGGAAAGGATAGAAGTTTTTAGTGAAGGAACAGAGAGCTCTGAACTGATTACATGATAAAGACGATTATAATCAGAACAAAGAACTCGAAAAGGTTCATACATTGGGTAGTAAGTAGTATATCGTGGAAGTGTTAGAGGAATATAGATTCTAGTAGGTTCGATGGGAAGCATGTCGAAATGATGATTGCAAATAATGTGCGTATCTGACTTGGAGATGCAGCAATAATTGCTTCAGCGATTGTCTTGTCTCAATGAGTATCATTTTCAAACAAATTCAGCTCTTGACATGCTGCATGAAATGTGGGTCACACTATACCATTAATAGTTCGTAGTGACTCAAATGATATTGGCCCTCGAATATATACCAGCAATAACCCCAAATAGAAACATTCATCATTCTTCGAATAAATTGTGTAAGTACGGCCAAGAGCATCAGCAGAACGCATATCTAAATGACCAGGAACTGCATCGCCATGCTTCCGACGTTGAAATTTCTTCGATTTAGCGTTCCAAGTGTAATAACGTGGCATTTCCGAGTAAAGCAACGTTCGTGCGAACGTATCGTTTTGACAAATCGCAAAGAAACTGGTCAGTGTTGTCGCTGGAGGTGTTTGGGCACGTTGAGCAGCATTCGACGCTGTGAAATATACTCTCTAACCGTTCTCTAGATGCACCCCCAAATGTACAACAGTGGGATAACGTTCGTGAATGTGGAATGAGAATATACGCCAAATTGCTTTATTGCAGTTCACATATCTACCAACTTGATAGCGCGTGATTTCAACGTTGATATTGAATGTTTGGAAACCAAAAATCGTCATGTCGCTCCCTTTCGTGAAATATTTGAAAACGTATTTAATAGATTTGACCGAATTGCAATACTCAACATTACAATGTGCCTTGAATGTTTTGAAAAGAAGTGGCGAATATGGAACAATCCAACTGTTGTGAACTATGAAATCGTTTCCTTTCACTTTAGTTGTGATAGTTCTACCATTGTCATCGATCGATCAACGCCGATACACTGGATAACCATCGTTGCCTGTAATGGTCTCTGCCGTGAATTTTCGCGGATACCGTTTGGAACACTTGCCGTCGACCATTCACGGTGATTGGCGGTTGAGAGTGCCACATGGTCTATGAATCATATTCCTGATTACAACATCATGTAGGTCTTGATCGGTTTCAGGAGCAGGAATCTCCCTACATATGATGTCATCTATTTGATATGGCCGAATTCTGTCTACTAACCAAATTAGAATGTGAGCATGCGGTAGGCCTCGTTTTTGCCATTCGACTGAATACATCCAGCATCGAGTAATCCCAAAGACAGTGTAATTTATTTGTGTCCGAAGTTTTTGCTTGAAAACCCGTGCGGTGATGTCATGAATTGAATATTTGCCATCCATTTCGGATTACATGTAAATGTAATGAATAGATTTGGCCGACCATAATGACGAACATATGTCATTGCATCTTGCGCATATTCATGCATACGACGCGGGCTACCTGTGTATGTCGTCATTGTCAATCGACCAACATTTTCTGCATCTCCTTCTGTGATCTCCTGAAACAAATACTGTAAATATTGTATTTTAGAACCCCTAATAGGTGTACGACTCTTACAGCTACTCTCTACTAAATTAAGAGTGATAACTTTGTTGTGTACCAAAAGCAAATAAAATGTATATCAAGTTAAAATGAAAACAATGATATTGATCTTACCATTCAATGGATTAATCATTTTGATATTAAAGTGATATCCATCGTCTCCTTGCCAAAACATCAGCGGGTATTGTAACGCGTCATATGAACGGTGCGTTTCATATATTCTCTGTAGTTGCCCAGTATTGCGTCGTGTAAGAATAATATCGCGTGCTTTCAATTTTTCACCAACAATCAGGATTGCTACTTCATCGATTGTTGGAGCATTAAATGTGCGTTCATGTGTTCCAGCTGGACTTTTATCTGCTCTGATTACGACTTTATAGTCATCACTTGGCATGCGCTCTAAAGCAGTCTTGAACAGCCTGAACAATTCATGATATTCATGAAGCATTTGCTGCAAATCTTGGAGAATTACTTCTTTGTAGCTGTGTTGATACCTTGACGCCGGTCAAGTTGTTCTTGCAAGAATTTGTGCTGTGCATCTTCAATAGGTTGCAATGATCTAATGCGATGACAAATCTGGCCTTGAATCTGTAAACAAAATCTTTTTACAGAAATCTTACAAACTACATTCCAAATTTTTTTTACTTTAAATGTCGGATTATATCCGTGTTCTTCAATAATTTCCGCCCCAAATAATGCCATTTGGAAACAGGCATTGTATTTTTGAGTGTTCGCTAGCAAATGTCGTGATTCTAGTGTTTCGCCATAAAGCAGGGAACGCAATGGCTCCGGTGGTGGGACCACTGATGGCAATGCCACTTTACCACTAAGGCAGCACCACAATGCACCACAATATCCCCGAACGGGCACACTAGTATTAGTTGCTAGGCAAGTTCGAAGGAAAACTCCATCTTGCTAAGTTGTTTTTTTCCTCCCCGGTATATCTATATACGTCTCCGATATTCTCGGCCTCTTATTTTCACGAAAACACTTTTATTCGTAAACGCCTTAACATTGTGAACCGGTCCGGTACTTATGTGCAATAAATTGGCCTGTGTTTAACCGATTTACCGCGCGTTTTAATTCCTTCAACAATTGGGTAATAAGTTTGGGCTCCCAGATCAGAAGCTTCGCCCCGCTACAAACATTGGTCCTTCGAGCCGGATATCCTTCCACACGCCCCAGCTTCGCATCGATGAAGAATCTAATAAGTAGAAACATTCTTATTACCATTCCATTTGTTCACCAATACATACACCTACATACATACCTGTAGTGAAAAGTTCCCGCTCTTTTCCATAGCGACTTTTCACTCTACTTTGTGTGGACATTCCATTGTCTTTAATTCATCTATCCTGATTTTGTAGCTTATCCTAGCAATTCCAATCTATTCCTTTCGATTTTATTCTTTCCAATCCCGACAAAATTATCTACACATACACATATCCATATGCATACGTGAGTGCAAGTGCAAGCTGAAATTAAAAAGTGTTTTAGTTTTCGTGTTTGGCCCAAGATCACCAACAAACTCACCTGTAATTGACTTGGCCATAATTTCGACCAGTGTTCCAAAAACTCAAAAAAAGGAATCCAGTCGAAAGTTCTTATTTAAAACACACGTTTGTAAATGCATATGCGCCCACACATGCATATGTAAATCCATATATAAACACATACACAGGTGCACCGGCATTTACATACTTTGTGTATATATACACTACTTCCGAGGCAGTTACTTTCATTGGTTTCCCGCACCAATTATATAAATTTTTTGGCATTTGCACATCACTTTCACATCAATTCTTTAAATCTTTGTGCACATTTTCGTGTGCGTGTGACTAATAATTTCCGTCAATAAAATTTAATTTTGTTGACAAATTTTCACAAAAAGTTTGCGCCCTTTCCCATTTCGTATATCCAGCGTAATCGATTCGAAATATTCCGGTTTTTATTTTTATAATTAATTTTCCAAAATTTTTAATCTAATAAATGCGGTGCAATATAAAGCACAGGGCATTCCAGCCACGGACAAATCTTAGCGGCTTTTCGACCCTCTTGCAGCAAATAAAATCATCTGAACGAATAAATCGGAAAAGCTGCAATCGAAATAGCGCTTAATGATTTTGGACCGTTTCCACTGGACCACGTAAACTGCAGGCACTACACAAATCACATTTTAAAAAATTATTTAAAATTTTATAAAATTATTTATTCTCATTTTTGCTGGTATTTCATCTATATAATGATATATTTTTATTCATTGTTATTCTACTCATCGATTTGCCGACGCATCCGTTCGGTTTCCAAATCCGATATATATTACAGTCCACTACGCTCAAATTCGTTGACCAACACGATATCCTTCGTGATTCGTTCTAGCTCAATCCAGCTATGCCCACAGATCCTGCTAAAAGTAGCCACAAAACCGATCGTCTAGCAGTGCCTCGTCGATCCACGTCGCCATCCACTCCGCTATCTGATTCCAAGGTATCCCGCAATACCGACACCGTCAAGCGTTCCTCCATCGCTCAATCTTCACTAGGCCTTTCCGGCACTACGCCCAAAAGTGCATCCGTTAGCAGTCGCATTCCCTCGCCCGCGCACTCCGACTCTAGCTCCCGATCAATTCCACGCGTCACGGTTTCCGCTCTCACCTCCAAAACAATAACCCGATCTGAGTCCCAGCGACTGTCCGAAGCAGCTGACATGTCCGTGAACCACTTTATCGCCGCTTGTGACGGTCTGACCGATTTCGAGGTCAACACAATGGGCTCCCTCGAGGGTGACGTGCCACTGTTTTCGATGAAAATGCACTTGGAGCAGACAAAGGTCCTGTGGAGCAGAGTCGAGTCCGTGTACTTATCATGTACCAGAGCCCTTACGGTTGACGCGAGCGAAGAAAGCAAGACCAATTTGGTGACGGTGCAATCCAAATATGCATACGTATATATGGTGTACGTACGGTGCGGTAGCACCTTAGGAGAACGCATAGAGCGACTCCAGTCATCTGCTACTCCGGCGTCCCAGAACGCCCCCGAAATCCGAGAACAGCACGTCCTTGCTGGCTATCTGCTACCTCCGTGCGAGGTGGACGTGTTCACGGGCGACTATAATCAGTGGCCCACATTCCGCGACCACCACTGGCCCACTGATAGACACCGGATCTGAGGGAACATTCCTATCCAAGAGGATGTTCGATCTGGTGAGACCCCGGTTCCGTGTCACTGACGTTGAAATTAGTGGCATCTCCAATTGTGTTGCCACCAACTCTCACAAAGTATGCGAATTAAAAATCTCTTCTCCTAGAGAGCCTTCCAAACACGTGGAAGCGCACGCATTCGTCTTGCCCAACCTTCCTAGCGCGATTCCGTCCTGCCCGGTTCCCACAAAGATAAAGGAGAGCATTCCGCGTCTTCAGCTCAAATTTCCGCGTCTCCAAAAACCGCTCGTCTTAACCTCGAAGGAAGTGATGGACTTTATCGAGAGAACTCCTACCTATGCAAGGTCTGCGGAGGAGTTCATGCGCTCCGGAAATGTCGGCAGTTCCTCAATCTCTGCGCGAGAAGGCGAGTACAGGCAGTATTAGAGCACAAATACTGTCCTAACTAACTCGCCCACGAGCACTCCACAGGATTATGTAGAAGTAAATCGGGCTGTCACCGGTGTGGTGAGAAACACCATACCCTCCTCCATCCCACAGCTTCCGTAACACGACGATGTGCTTCACAGAGGAATCTACCGCAACGAGGCTCGTCCAACTCCACGAAACATACCTTTATCCTGAGGTCTTACAATCCAATTATGTGTCCAGTTCGGGCGGAACTGCTTTAGTTCGGCGCTCCAGAACGTTGCCGCTTCCCATCCTTACCAGTCCACCCGGGCTATTGCAACTTGTTGCAAGGGGGGCGGTATGTTCACGCCAGAAAGGGTGACCAGCAGGGGAATGAAGAGGGCTTTTGCCACTATTCCCGAACGGGCACACTAGTATTAGTTACTAGGCAAGTTCGAAGGAAAACTCCATCTTGCTAAGTTGGTTTTTTCCTCCCCGGTATATCTATATACGTCTCCCGATATTCTCGACCTCTTATTTTCACGAAAACACTTTTATTCGTAAACGCCTTAACATAGTGAACCGGTCCGGTACTTATGTGCAATAAATTGGCCTGTGCTTAACCGAGTTACCGCGCGTTTTAATTCCTTCAACAATTGGGTAAAAAGTCTGGGCTCTCAAATCAGAAGCTTCGCCCCGCTACAAACAACGTCCATTGGACCAATGCAAACTAAGCGATGCAAGGCGTAGTCGATGGTGTAATAATATGGGAACGCTGTTCGATTAAAATCAATATTTGAACCATTTCTTCTTGCACTTCGAAGATTAAGCTCGCTGATTTCGCGCTTCACGGGCTGCGTCTCTTTGATAATCCGTTGACTAATTGCATTACGGGTCCGCTGGGAAAGATTAGAACTTTTAGGGCGCGACATTTTTATACCCTGTACCCAAAGGGTCGCTTAAATGTATGTAACAGGCAGAACGAAGCGTTTCCGACCCCATAAAGTATATATATTCTTAATCAGCATCAACAGCCGAGTCGTTTGAGACATGCCCATCTGTCCGTCCGTCCGTATGAACTCCTAGATCTCAGAGACTATAAGAGCTAGAGCTACCAAATTTGGTGTGAACATCCGTCTTATGCCTAGGCAGATCAAGTTTGTTTCAAATTTTAGCCACGCCCACTACCGCCCCCGCAAATGAAAAAAGAAAATTATTAAATTAATTTACTAGAGCTGCATTAAGGATATCGAGTTCATATTAGGCATAATTATATAGTCAACCTGCACTAACTAACTAAATCGGACAATAAACATCGGAGATATAGCATGCTGCTGCATGTTAAATGGAATTTTGTTTCGATTTCGAGGCTGTTCGCACTTTTGTTTAGTGCCTACGCAAATTAAGATAGTTTAAAATTTTTGCCACGACCTACAATTTAGATAAAACGATTTACTAGACAAGTTTTAAAGGAATCACATTCTTATTTGGTACACCCAACAATGTGGCCAAAATGCACCATCTGACCAAATTTAGTCGAAATTGTACAATGAATATGGAAGATATACGAATGTGCACTGAATTGCCAAGGCGACACTAGCTGGAAAGAGTGAGCGAGATAGCATGCGGTAGCTGTTGCTGCATGTTAAAAGTAACTTTGAATTAAGTTGATGCCGATATTGATTAAATATAACTAGTTGGTACAGGGTAATCGGGGGGCTAATCGGGGCGGAGACAAATCCAACAAATCAAAAACCATGAAAATTGGTCCTGCAGATCTCGTGTATAAGTGTTGTGACAAAACCGACTTTCTTTTATATATATAGAAGAAGACTAGCTAACCCGGCGAACTTCGTACCGCCTAACAGTCAAAGAATGTCGTGTGTTTAAGATTAAACACCGTAATTGTTGAATCGGTATAAAGAATATATTTTTGAATATACACATTTAAATGAATAAATAAAGTAACATACAGTTTAAATTCCTAGCTCCTAGCTCACATGCCGTGAATATAAGGCTTGAATTTAAATAGATCTAACACCAAACCATCTGGTTGGGGGAACTAATGCATGCGTTTTTAGAACTAAGATTCCACCACCAAATATATGACCCCCTAGACTCTAAGACCTGTCCCTACAAATATTTTAGTAAATAAAATCAGTTCAGATTGTGAATTCAATAAATGAAGCTCGGGTTAATTATTTCTTCTCCTCGAAAGCCCTATTCATTTTTGGTCCTTCGAGTAAAGAACTCTGTTGTTTTCCCCCACCAGTGGTAAAAGACAAAGAGGTTGACCAGCTCTTTAAAGTCTGCGATCTAGCTACGTTATATGCTAAGACCAGCTAAAGGTAGCAAAATAAAAAACTCCTGATTTCCCCCAGCGGAGTATATTTGAAAATATTTAAAAAAATATTTGATCCAAAAAATTTTTTTCCGTATTTAAAAGGCAGTTTGCTGTGGAGCAATTGCAAAAATTCGGTGTCGTCAAAAATTTGGTGTGGCATGGGTTCGAAGCCAATATATCGAACTCGCGTAAAAAAGGAAACAACATTCCGATGTGAGTGAGCAAAAATAAACAAAAAAAAGACAGACTAATAGACAGTTCCATTCATGAGTGCCAGTGGCAGGAACAGTGTCAAAGAGTCAGTTTCACAACGCCCATAATCACCTATCAAGAAGGAAGGACGGCATCAGCAGCAGCAACAGCAACAACAGCAGCAATAGATGTCCGTAAAGTTTGCGACGGTCTGTTAATGCCGAGTTAGCGACGGTCGCTGATAACCCACTGTTACCTTTTTTTGATTTTTTAAAATTCAATTATTTAGTTAATAACAAACTTATTTGATCCAAATAAAGATTAAATTCATTAAAAATACCATTATATATAAATATTATTAAACATTGGAAGTATGAAAATTTTGACCATGAAAAAATTAGGTCCCCACATTTTGGAGCATAGCTCCACTCACAGCTCGTGGCTTGAGATAAACGGTAGTTCAAATCATCCTTTAGATATTCATTAATATCCCCACAAAGTTTGATCACAATCGTCAGACCAGTTTTTGATAAAAATTCGAGATAAAAATAACGAGACTCACAGCACGTGGCTCGCAATGCACGGTAGTTCAGTTTATGCTCTATATATTTAAAAATATCTCCACAAAATTTGATCAAAATCGTTAGACTAGTTTTTGAGATATATCAAAAAACGTAAGCAAGTCTTGGGTATGAAAATAATTACATATATAAGAGGGTACAAATTGGCGAAAAGCAGTTGGCAGGTGGAGTGATATTTATTGGTCACTCTTTTTGCGAAATAAAAATCGTCGTTATCTCTCACAGCTCGTGGCTCAATATGCACGGTATTCCAAATTGTTAGAAATGACTCAATATATAATTCCTGAAAATTTCATGCAATTTGTTTGACCAGTTTTTGAAAAAATTGAATTTTTCATTTTTTGCATTTAATTCATAATTGACAGAATCTGGTCAGCAAGATAAGTGACATTTATTGGTCACACTTCTTGCGAAATAAAAATCGCCGTTATCTCTCACAGCTCGTGGCTCAATATGTGCTGTGAGTCTCGTTATTTGGCCAGCAATATGAACTTGATTTATTTTGCCTCTTTTGTATGGGAGAAAATCATAGGTTAGTCCACTTGGATGGAATTTTCTCAAAAACTGGTCCGACGATTGTGATCAAACTTTGTGGGGATATTAATGAATATCTAAAAGATGATTTGAACTACCGTTTATCTCAAGCCACGAGCTATGAGTGGAGCTATGCGCCAAAATGTGGGGACCTACTTTTTTCATGGTCAAAATTTTCATACTTCCAATGTTTAAAACCGCCCAAAAGCTAATAATATTTATAGATAATGGTATTTTTAATAAATTTAATCTTTATTTGGATCAAATAAGTTTGTTATTAACTAAATAATTGAATTTTAAAAAATCAAAAAAAGGTAACAGTGGGTTATCAGCGACCGTCGCTAACTCGGCATTAACAGACCGTCGCAAACTTTACGGACATCTATTGCTGGTGTTTTTGCTGTTGCTGCTGCTGATGCCGTCCTTCCTTCTTGATAGGTGATTATGGGCGTTGTGAAAGGGCTTCCTCTTTGTGCCCACGTCTTAGGGAATTCTCGGGATTCTTACTTCCACTGTATACTGCCACAGCGTATATTCTGGTCACTGACTCTTTGACACTGTTCCTGCCACTGGCACTCTTGACAGGAACTGTCTATTAGTCTGTCTTTTTTTTTTTTTGTGTATTTTTGCTCACTCACATTGGAATGTTGTTTCCTTTTTTACGCGAGTTCGATAGATTGGCTTCGAACCCATGCCACACCAAATTTTTGACGACACCGAATTTCTGCAATTGCTCCACAGCAAACTGCCTTTTAAATACGGACGCACTTTTTTTGAATTAAAACTTTTTTTAAATATTATCAATTATACTCCGTTTCTTTACTCCAAGGACCAAAATGAATAGGGCTTCCGAGGAGAAGAAATAATTAACCCGATCTTCATTTATTGAATTCACAATCTGAACTGATTTTATTCACTAAAATATTTGTAGGGACAGGTTTTAGAGTCTAGGGGGTCACATGTTTGGTGGTGGAATCTTAGTTCTAAAAACGCATGCATTAGTTCCCCCAACCAGATGGTTTAGTGTTAGATCTATTTAAATTCAAGCCTTATATTCACGGCATGTGAGCTAGGAGCTAGGAACTTAAACTGTATGTTACTTTATTTATTCATTTAAATGTGTATATTCAAATATATTATTTTATACCGATTCAACAATTGCGGTGTTTAATCTTAAACATTCTTTGACTGTTAGGCGGTACGAAGTTCGCCGGGATAGCTAGTCTTCTTCTATATATATAAAAGAAAGTCGATTTTGTTACAACACTTATACACGAGATCTGCAGGACCAATTTTCATGGTTTTTGATTTGTTGGATTTGTCTCCGCCCCGATTAGCAGAATATATCTCAATATATATAATATAATATATATATATAATAATACTGAAAAATTGCAAGCGAGTCGTCCCTGCCGACATTGAGTATACCCTGTACCAACTAGTTGTATTAAATCAATATCGGCATCAACTTAATTCAAAGTTACTTTTAACATGCAGCAACAGCTACCGCATGCTATCTCGCTCACTCTTTCCAGCTAGTGTCGCCTTGGCAATTCAGTTCAAAATGCACATTCGTAAATCTTCTATATTCATTGTACAATTTCGACTAAATTTGGTAAGATGGTGCATTTTGGCCACATGGTTGGGTGTACCAAATAAGAATGTGATTCACTAAAACTTCTCTAGTAAACCGTTTTATCTAAATTGCAGGGCGTGGCAAAAATTTAAAACTATCTTAATTTGCTTAGGCACTAAACAAAAGTGCGAACAGCCTTGAAATCGCAATCAATTCAAAACAAAATTCCCTTTAACATGCAGCAGCATGCCAATGTCGCCTTGGCAATTCAGTACAAAATGCAAATGGCTATATCTCCGATGTTTATTGTCCGCTTTAGTTAGTTAGTGCAGTTTGACTATATAATTATGCCTAATATGAGCTCGATAACCTTAATACAGCTCTAGTAAATGAATTTTAAAATTTTCTTTTTTCATTTTTGGGGGGCGGTAGTGGGCGTGGCTAAAATTTGAAACAAACTTGATCTGCCTAGGCATAAGACGGATGTTCACACCAAATTTGGTAGCTCTAGCTCTTATAGTAGAGAGAAGCTGTAAGAGTCGAACACCCATTAGGGGTTCTAAACTACAATTTTTACAGTATTTGTTTCAGGAGATCACAGAAGGAGATGCAGAAAGTGTTGGTCGATTGACAATTTTACCAGCGACATACACAGGTATACCGCGTCGTATGCATGAATATGCGCAAGATGCAATGACATATGTTCGTCATTATGGTCGGCCAAATCTATTCATTACATTTACATGTAATCCGAAATGGATGGCAATTATTTAATTCATGACATCACCGCACGGGTTTTCAAACAAAAACTTCGGTCACTAATAAATTACACTGTCTTTGGGATTACTCGATGCTGGATGTATTCAGTCGAATGGCAAAAACGAGGCCTACCGCATGCTCACATTCTAATTTGGTTAGTAGACAGAATTCGGCCAGATCAAATAGATGACATCATATGTACGGAGATTCCTGCTCCTGAAACCGATCAAGACCTACATGATGTTGTAATCACGAATATGATTCATGGACCATGTGGTACTCTCAACCGCCAATCACCGTGAATGGTCGACGGCAAGTGTTCCAAACGGTATCCGCGAAAATTCACGGCAGAGACCATTACAGGCAACGATGGTTATCCAGTGTATCGGCGTCGATCGACCGATGACAATGCTAGAACTACAACTAAAGTGAAAGGAAACGATTTCATAGTTCACAACAGTTGGATTGTTCCATATTCGCCACTTCTTTCCAAAACATTCAAGGCACATTGTAATGTTGAGTATTGCAATTCGGTCAAATCTATTAAATACATTTTCAAATATGTCACGAAAGGGAGCGACATGGCGATTTTTGGTATCCAAACATCCAATATCAACGTTGAAATCACGCGCTATCAAGTTGGTAGATATGTGAACTGCAATGAAGCAATTTGGCGTATATTCTCATTCCATATTCACGAACGTTATCCCACTGTTGTACATTTGGGGGTGCATCTAGAGAACGGTTAGAGAGTATATTTCACAGCGTCGAATGCTGCTCAACGTTCCCAAACACCTCCAGCGACAACACTGACCAGTTTCTTTGCGATTTGTCAAAACGATCCGTTCGCACGAACGTTGCTTTACTCAGAAATGCCACGTTATTACACTTGGAACGCTAAATCGAAGAAATTTCAACGTCGGAAGCATGGCGATGCAGTTCCTGGTCATTTAGATATGCGTTCTGCTGATGCTCTTGGTCGTAATTACACAGTTCATTCGAAGAATGATGAATGTTTCTATTTGGGGTTGTTGCTGGTACATATTCGAGGGCCAATATCATTTGAATCACTACGAACTGTTAATGGTATAGTGTGATCCACATTTCATGCAGCATGTCAAGAGCTGAATTTGTTTGAAAATGATACTCATTGAGACAAGACAATCGCTGAAGCAATTATTTCTGCATCTCCAAGTCAGATACGCACATTATTTGCAATCATCATTTCGACATGCTTCCCATCGAACCCACATGACCTGTGGAACAAATTCAAAGATAACATGTCAGAAGACATTTTACATTGAATTCGTGTCAGCTCAAGAAATCCCGATCTAGAGGCGTGAATATGATCCACATGAACTAATCCAATCAGTTCAAACGAATGTACCACTATTGAATCCTAAGCAGAGGGAAGTCTATGATACACTGATTAATGCAATTGATGATAAAAATGGTGGCTTATTTTTTTTTTGGATGCCCTTTGAGGAACTGGGAAGACATTCCTCATGTCATTGATTTTGGCCACTGTACGTGCGAGATCAGAAATTGCGTAGCAATTGCTTCTTCTGGAATAGCGGCTACATTGTTAGACGGATGCCTTACTGCTCACTCAGCGTTAAAATTGCCATTAAATCTTCAAACTACTGAACAACCGACATGTAACATTTCGAAACACTCCGCAATGGCCAAAGTTTTAATAGCATCAAAAATTATCATATGGGAGGAATGCACAATGGCGCACAAACGCGCATTGGAAGCACTAGACCGAACATTAAAAAATCTGGCGATTTCCGACAAACACTACCAGTAATTCTGCCTTCTAATTCTTAGCTTGTCAAAAAAGTCTTTCCGGATATCATTGCTAACCACAAAAATACTAAATGGTTAACCTTTTTATACCCTGTACCCATAGGGTAAAAGGGTATATTAAAGTCGCTAAAATGTATGTAACAGGCAGAAGGAAGCGTTTCCGACCCCATAAAGTATGTGTATTCTTGATCAGCATCAACAGCCGAGTCGATTGAGACATGTCCGTCTGTCCGTCCGTCTGTCCGTCTGTCCGTATGAGACACTCGATCTCAGAGACTATAAGAGCTAGAGCTACCAAATTTGGTGTGAGCATCCGTCTAATGCCAAAGCAGGTCAAGTTTGTTTCAAATTTTAGCCACGCCCACTTCCGCCCCCGCAATTTAAAAAAAAACGATAACTAGGGCTGCTGTCAAGATATCGTATTCTTAATTGGTACACCTAATTATGTACCCAAACTGGATCAGCTGACCAAATTTTGTTGAAATCGGACAATAAACGTCGGAGATATGGCTATATCCGTTTTGTAATGAAATGCCAAGGCGGCATTGGCAGATAAGGAAGAGCGAGATAGCATGCGTCCGCTGCTGCTGCATGTGAAAGGGAATTTTGTTTTGAATTGATTGCGATTTTGAGGTTGTTCGATCATTTGCCTAGTGACCACGCAGATCAAGAGTGTTTAAAATTTTTGCCACGCCCACTTCCGCCCCCGCAATTCAAAAAAAAACTAATTATTAGAGCAGTTTTTAAAGAATCAGATTCTTATTTG
>JAECWY010001803.1:0-76705 GCA_018151275.1 Drosophila prosaltans
GTATTTTAGTAGAGGGAAAACAAATACAGCGAGATACTCCTGATGCAGGACCTTTGGAAATGTTAGTCAATTGGCGCCGTATGTTGGCGAGATATACATCGATAACCGAATTTGTTACTTCCCGAGCTTTTAACAATCACAAAGACTGCTTAACTTTATCTCGCTCATCAAAACTTTTAAATGTAAGTAATTCAATTTATATGTATACTTTTATGTATTAATTGAATTGTGTCTGCCTGTAATTTGTTCCGACATAACAATTTTTTTAAATTTTTTTTATTCCTTGCATACAGAGATGGGCTGAAATTGATAATCAGGTGACATTAGCGTTAAACGAAGCCAAGGATAATGTGAGATATATATCATCTTTGCAGAAGTTTTGGGATCCTCTTTATCGGTAAAACATTTTGACGTTCTTTTTTTAACTGGCTTGTAAATGATTTTTGCAGATCTTCTCCAGATGATATTATCAGCAGTCTTCCTGGTCTAATGGTGGCAATAAGAAATGTTTCAAAGACGGCCCACTATTTAAATACACCAGTAAATGTTACGGGGCTGATGGTGAAGATATCTAATCAACTCACTATAACAAGCAAAAACTACATAACAGATAGCGAACATCGCAGTCTGTGGGATATTCCATCTTCTGAGTTAATTGAAAAGATTGAAAAATGTAAGGAGGTTATGGATAACTATAAAAATATATATGTACATACGGTTGAAGAAATGAAAAATAGCAATGAAAAACCATGGATTGTCTCCTCAGTATACATATTTACTTGTTTGGAGAAGTTCTTGCAACGCCTCGATAAAGTCAAAT
Organism: Drosophila prosaltans; assembly: GCA_018151275.1. Lineage (NCBI taxonomy): Eukaryota > Metazoa > Arthropoda > Insecta > Diptera > Drosophilidae > Drosophila > Drosophila prosaltans. The sequence goes on from JAECWY010001803.1 coordinate 821, forward strand.
GGATAGCAAATACGGAAATTACATACTCCATTTTAGATCGTGTAATGATAAGTGGTATGGAAAGGTTTAATGCCATGATTAAAGGTGCGCGAATTACGATTAGTAGCCAAATGTACGATCCGCTAAACTATCGGATTGATAATTTTGATTTGGATTTTAATAAATTTGTAAAAGAGGTAGAAGAGGCAGAAGTTGAAATGCAGCAATTTGTTAAATTGCTCTCTACAGAATGCCCGTCTGCAGAGTCAGTAATGCTTGTACTAAAGCGATTTGAAGCCTTAAATTTGGAGTGTTTATGTCTTGATCGCCGTTATCTGGAAGTAGCTGAAATGGTAGAAAGAGAAATGTTTTTACTCAAAGATGTTTATAATGAAGAGCGAGGAAATCCGTTTATTCCGCGCAATCTCCCTCCTTTTGCTGGACGGATTGTATGGATACGATCTATTTTCAAAAAGATTGACGTACCAGTCCAAGCTCTTAAACTACGACAATGTGTCCTTGCTCATAAAAAAGCACAACGCACTGTTAGATACTACAATTATATGAATGGAATTATTTGTCACTATGAAATGGCTTATCATAAAGCATGGTTTGACTATGTTGAGGAATTTCGGTGTCTTCTTAATGCTCCAATAATGACAATTAACAAAGACGAAGCATTATATACAGTTAATTTAGATCGTTCCATATTGCAACTTATATCCGAGACTGAATGGATGTGGAAATTACATTTGGAAGTTCCTAATATGGCCGCAACAGTCACATATTGCAAAGATCGTATATTGCATCCAGCTACAGCTTTGAAGCTAACTTTGCAACGCTTCGATCGAATGCGTGAATCATTAACTCCGGTTTTCATAAACATAATGCGATTTAGATTGCAAGAAGTAACGATTCTACTGAAGCCATCACTATCATTCATCACATGGATATCTGAAAACCTTGAAGATTATGTTGAAAAAGTTTGTCTGGTAAGATTTATTTAATAATTTACTGAGTTTATATATATATATTTATATATATATATCCTTATTGTACAGAAAATAAAAAGAAGTTGAGACTTTTTCAACATGATTCTTGATATTGAAGAGCAGCGAATTTTAAAAGAAATGTATAGCGTATCAGAATTTCTTTATATTTATGTTCCCGAGGAGCCAGTGTCTTCCTATAAATTTCTTGAAGAAAGCAACAAACTAAGAGCTGAAATAGGTAAAGTATATTTGATACTTTTATTTAAAATTTTTATTTACATGGGGTATTTCTGAAAGATTGGGTGTTTGTTCTGAAATTACATTGCAGTTATATGTTGAATTAAATAATAATGATTTAAATAATTTATTGCTACTAATGCGTTTGTCGACTCATATTGATTTAACCAGTTGATTATGTATGAGTTTTTGGACCATTCGCCCGTGTAAGCTTTCCTTCCGATCGCCATACAGTATAGAAGTTTTCGATTGTCGTCTTGTTGATCATTCTCTATCGTCTCATCCTTTGGCAGGCGCATCTTTCAAAGTTGGCATAATAAAAAGAAAAGGAAAAGAAAAACTTACTCGTTCATTAAAATGGTAGTTACATTTGAATCTCACGACAGGAGTCAAAAATTCGTTTTTTCAAAACTTAACTTTCAAGCATTGTGGTCAAGCAGTTTGAGCTCAAGCTAAAGTGAGAGTTTACAGTGCAACAGTCAACGGTAACTGCTCAGTTGTTTCTCCCGTTTCACTCACACACTTAAGTCACAAAACATGTGCCCCCACCAACCCCTCCAATCGTGTGGATAAAATCAATCAGGACATAGCTCCGTTGCATTGGAGTGGAAAAGTACCAGCTTTTGGGCACAGATGGTCTATACAGAGGACAAAGTTCGGAAGCTGAGATAGTTCAGAATTATTTTCATGCGAACGATCCACGTTCTTGAGTGGAATTAATACTCCAACCAAAACGACTCAAGTGGTATACTTTTCAATTGTGCTATCAATTGTGACGAAGTCTACTTAAAATATTTGGCCAGCAACAAGTCAATCTTATAATTAATAAGTTTAGTCTTGTGCTTAAAATCTTGTGCTTAATTTAAAACGTTCAAATATCGCAAAAAAAACCGCAGACATTCATCGGTCTAAATCCAAGTAGGAGAAACCCAGAAGTGACCCTCCAGCGCACCTATTTAGCTTTTTGTTCAGTAGGCCACAGGTAAACACATTAAAACTGATGGGAGTCTTTACTGATAGAAATTTCATGGTATAATTAAATTATTAATTTTTTTTAAATTACCTTGTGTTAACGTAATAATCAATGCAATTAATTATGCAATTTAGCAAAAATCCATGGAACCTATACTAATCCTTTGTTAACGTCATCTCTACATCTCAAAGAAAAACACATTATCCATGGGAATATTTTTTCTAAGTGAGAGTATATTGACTTTTTCTTATATATATCAACTCCATTACGTATATAAAACTATCCTTATGTGTGTATACTTGCTAAATTGTTTTTTTTTTCATTATGCGTAGCTTTAACCATTATAGTTTTTGTTTGTCGGAAAATGAATAATGAATAATTTGTAAATAAATTTAAACCTGAAATGCCCGAAAACTGATGAGCTAGTTGAACTTTATTTGTCTAGGATACAACCAATTAATATATCTCCGAGGCAGGGTTTAGAAGGGGGAGATAAAGAGATTACCACCTTCATCCACACACCGTCAACAGTCAAAAACTCCGAGGATTGTCCATAGTTAGGCAGGGTTTAGAAGGGGGAGATGAAGAGAAAACCACGTTCATCCACACACCGTCAACAGTCAAAAACCTTAATTCTTCGAACAGATACATTAGGTTGCATTGCAAAGAACCACCCCCCTCCGGCGAGCTAAGAGAGCGGCAAAAAAGTGCACACTGCCTCTTCCTATACCCAGTATGGACTTCAAGATGAACCATATAGTCGGCTGGAGTATCGTACCAAATAAGGTTAGACAATGTTCACATTATAATTCACATGCCCATCGTGGGGCATGAGAATTACCAAAAAAGATCCAACTAACAGCTTTATGGTCCGGTTAAATTTGTTGAGCCCCAACTGCTCTCTCTTATCATTTACTTATTTATTTATTTTCCCATCATATAATTCCTTATTCTTGGCCTTAAGCTGTTCTAGCATAATTCTTGCCCTTTTATAGGCTTGCTCTAATCTAAACTTAGCTTCTCTAGCGTAATCATCTATGTTATATAAAGAATTATGGATTATATATAAGGATTATGTTATAGAATTAAATTGTTTTGGCAAATTGCTTTGTTTGCCAAAATCTAGCTCGTATGGACAATAACCATGTGCCATAGAGGAGGGGGTCGTGTTGAAACAATATGTAAAAAAATAAGATCGCTTATTTTTGAATTTTTATATTCAGTGCCCATGTCCGAAATGAACGTCATCATTGGACCGTACTTTAATATAAAAGATTCAAATATTGCTTTTGCATTAGTATTAGCGTTATTTTGAAGCTAGTTCATTCAATATGGCTCAGTTTGGTTCACTAGCTCAGTTTGGCTCACTAGCTCATTTCGGCTCACTAGCTTAGTTTGGCTCACTAGCTCAGTTTGGCTTATTAGCTCATTTTGGCTCACTAGCTCAGTTTGGCTCACTAGCTCATTTTGGCACACTAGTTCTTATCGTTCGTTTTGCGTTCTTCTTAATTGGCGATCGCAAAGTGAACTCATGAGCTATCTGCAAGTGAGCCAGTGAGCCATATGAGTGAGTTGGCTCACATCGAAAAAAAGAACGAGTGAGCCGGTTCACCTCAATGAGCTGCTTTTACCCAAGTATAGAATATAGGTTGCCAATATCAATTCTTGCAGTAACTTTATTTCCGTGTTTCTAGTAACATAATTTATTTGTAATATGCAAGGCCACTACTTTTCGTACCTCGTCATTATTTATAACTTGGTAAACGTTGGGTATAGAAGCATTTGATGTACTTTGCCTTGGTAAAAACTCTTTTTTTTTTCCTGCGCAGAATTTATTTTGTCTGCATTGTTGCCTGGTAGTGACTTTCATTGTGAAATGTTTGCCATAAATATATGGGCGTCCAAAGCGTTTCAGTTAGACCATTTCAAAAATTATATATTGATCTGCTCGGACCATATCCTCGTAGCAAATAAGGTTACATTGGCTTTCTTATAGTTCTACATCATTTTAGTCGATACCATTGGTTATGCCCGATGAAAAAGTTTACATCAAATTTAATTCAGGAATTTTTAGAGAAGCAGATTTTTCATTGTTATGGACTACCAGAAATTATAATAAGCGACAACGGTTCTCAATTTAAAGCCCTTGATTTTGAAGCATTTTTGTAAAAGTATGCTATTAGACATATGTTTACAGCTTTATATTCACCTCAAAGTAACGCTGCAGAGAGAGTGAATAGATCTTTATTAGCTGCAGTTCGCTCATACTTAAGACAGGATCAACGAGACTGGGACAAATATTTAACATATATCTCATGTGCCCTGCGATCCGCACTTCACCAATCAATAGGATGTTCACCATATAAAGCTTTATTTGGCTTCGACATGATTAACCATGGTGAGGAATACAAGCTGTTTAGGAATTTAAACTTGTTGGAAGAATCTATTGCTTTGAATCGACCAGATATGCTCTTATTGCTACGAAAAGATATTCAGAACAATAGCAAAAAGGCATACGAACGTAACGCGAATCAGTATAACCTGAGATCTAAAGCAGTTAAGTATAAAATCGGTCAAGAAGTCTTTAAGAGAAATTTCAATTTAAGTAATTTTAGTCAGAACTATAATAAATGAAGTAAGCAAGTCGTCCCTGCCGACATTGAGTATACCCTGTACCACCTAGTTATATTAAATGAAATAGAATATCCTCGAAATCGCCATCAATTTCATGCAAAATTCTGGGAAACGTGCAGCAAAAGCGAACGCATGCTGTCTCGCTCACTTTTGCCAGCCAATGTCGCCTTGCCAATTCAGTGCAGGGGGAAGGAAGTAAGCGTGCCAAAAATTTGCATTCTCCATTAATAATGCCAAATACGAGTTTACCAGACTTCGATTTGGGCTTAAAAATGCTCCTTCAATTTTCCAACGAGGGTTTTGGACGACATTCTAAGAAAACACATAGGGAAAATTTGTTTCATCTACATTGATGACATTATTATCTTTAGTGAAAACGAAGAACCTTATTTGACAAATCTAAAGGTAATATTCGAAACTATGAAAAAAAAACCATTATAAAATGACAAATGAATGATGGCGTACTAAAGAAGTGCAGGAGGTGTTACCACGCCAGCTGATCCAACAAGTGGAAAATTACAAGAAGCAACGGCAAGAACGAAAGTTTCGATGTGAAGCAGCGGGCAGGGTGTATAGCGTACGGGTGAACAGAACCCAGCAAGTCACCATAACTTACATTGGCCCAGCTTCCCCGAAGTAAAGGGGGGGGGGGGGGTGTGACGAAGTGCCAATCTGGCACTACGGCACAATAACAAGGATCATCGGTTCTAATCTATTAGATAATAATAATTCATTAGCAGTCCTCGGTAGATGAGTTCTTTAAGTGGCCCAGTCATTTAGTCAACTGAACAACGAGGATCCGGGTTCGAATCCCAGGCTAGTGTATGGATGTAGTTTTCGTTGCCAGTGCTTGTAAATTACAGTTAGGTTGATAGTTTATAACTATATCCTACAATTTAATAATAATAATAATAATAATATGGTCGAAAATGCGTAATGGCCCAATGAATGGCTGCTAGCTCTTGTTCCGTTGTGCTCTTATTACTTTCACCTTTGGTGAATGAACGCGGTGCATAAGCGATTGGGAGTTGGAGTCCATCTCGGTTTTGAGTTAAAATCGCTCCTCACGCTTGCTTGCTTGTTGCTTGATTATTCAAAATTCTTTGCCAAAATCAGGATATTGTAATATAGTTGGCCGCATTAAGTTTTTTGAGGTATTAGAATGCATTTTGGCATTCAATTGTCCACTCAATGGAACATTATTTTTTATAAAATCGAGTTATGTGCCGGGAATAGTCGGGGAAATTTTTAATGAAACGTCTAAATAGTTGCAACATGCAATGAATCATCTAGCGCTGTCCGCATCATGTGGGACTGGATAATTCTTGATGACATTATATTTTGTGTCATCGGGTAAAATTCCTTAATCTGTGCACTTATGACCTAGAAAAGACTTCGCGCATTAAAAATGAACACATGTATTAAAGACATCGTTAAGATTTCTTAGCATGTGTTTTTTGCAACAACCAATAATAAAATCATCCATATAAAAGAATGCTTGCGATGGATAAAGTCCCGAGAATGCGATAGTCATCATTCTCTGAAATGAATTAGGCGCTATTTTTAGACCAAATGGTAATCGCGTAAAGAGATATGAACCGTTGCTCGTTGAGTCTGACGTTATATTTCTTGAACTTTCTTCAAGTTCGATTTGGTGGAAGTTTTACATTATTCAATCGAGGAAGAGGAAATTTGTCGGAAAATAATTATTTATTGATTTGACGATAGTCAGTAACTAATCGCCATTTTTTATCTTCTGAGCCTGGTAATGATTTCTTTGAAACAAGTAGCAGAGGGCTATTATATTCAGACACATATGGTTAAACTATATTGTTGTTTATTAGTTTTTAATTTCTTCTGGACTTTGACGCGTACAATGCGCAGTATGTTCAAGTGGTCCAAGCGACAGCAGGACAATGCCTGTTACTTTGTTTGGTATTTTTTTTTATATTTAAAAAAATTTTCCTTTTTTTTAACTTTATGTAATTCAATATTTATAATTGAAAATGCCTTATTTTTTTTTGGTAGAAATGTTTTTTGTAAAAATAAAAGCAAAAAGTAACTGCTGCGTTTGTATAACAGCATATGTTTGGTTCCTACTCTGCTATTTCCTTGGATTGGGAAATTTTCTCCTGTTATATCCAGGTATGCTATAAAGCTCGTTGAGGTGCGTTACTTTGTTCGCTCTTTAAAACCTCAATTAAGTCGGTTACTATGTTTTGATGCCTATCTCTAATTTTTCCAAAATATTCATGTTGGTGTAAATGCATGTTTAAAATACAAACTATGAATTTCTCACAGTAAAGACCAATGCAGGCTTTGCTTAGAATAGAATTAACCCCTACATATTTTCATATACACTGTACTCACACTATATTTTCATACAACACAAAATTGTCCCCCACATTATGTTCACACACACAATCACATTTACACTATGAATAAGACCCCCAAATGTATATACATGTGACCCCATAGATCCTAGTATCGTGTATATAAACTCGACCTTTTTCTTAATAAAATCAGTATTCAAGCAACTCTTGTCTATTCACTACTCTGCAATCAACGGGTGAGCATCGCTGTGTCTTTGGCCCCCATTTGCATGATCTCTCCGAAGTCCACCCAATTTCAAGTGTTGGTTGCGACAGCCCTATGTCACTAGTTTATGTTCTAGAGGCAAACATTTTTATAAATATTAAAATTATAAAATTCAATAACATTTTGGTGACCCCCAAATTTGGCGTTCCCAATTTAAAAAAAATAAAACATTTTGGTGTAACAGTCATAGTGTGCATTTTGGTCAACTCAAGAGACTAATTTTCTCAATAACACGCACATAAGGAATTTTGGTCAACTTGTCGATCATTTCCTTTTTAATACAACGCTTTGGAAAATATTGATATTCCTTAGCGAGGGCACGGCTTTTGCAGGCTAGCAACAATTCGGGGTCCCGACATTTACGAAGCAATTGATTAACTTGGATATCATTGCATTTGTGCATATCATTTATGTCAACTTGGCGACGGTATTGCACACCATAACCAAAAACTACATCTGCTTGTGAGACAACTGACTGTGTCAGCACTTTGTCACCTAGTCAATTTGGCGACTAGAATCACAGCGGAAAAAAGTACATTTGAGTCAACTTGGCGACTATTAGTGTACAACAGGTCAACTTGGCGACCATAAAATCTTATGTTTGTCGGACAACTGAAATTATCAGCACTTTGTCGACTAGTCAATTTGTGGATAAGAACGACAGCAGAATATAATCGGAAAACTCCAAATTTGGATTTCTGCAACGTGGGACAAGGCGTACCCAATCAACTGAACCATCTGGTCAACACGGCGACCAAGCAGGCGAAGGACTTCTACGATCCAATATATACATATATACATGTATATGAAATAAAATAAAAAAAAATTGAAAACTTTATACTTGTTCAATTTAACTTTATTTACTAGTACTTTGATCACTAATCAGGTGCGAGTCGGAGCGTACCTAGTCAATTGGGGGTAAAGTAAAATAAAATGGATAAAATATACGAACAACAGTTTGAGCGAAGTGAAGAGATTCAAAATGTCATCAGAAATGTCAAAAAGGACTCTGCCTCAAGAAAGTCAAAAGTTCTCTATTATGATAATAAAATTGAGACGATTCAAGATCTTTGGGATGAATTTGACAAAGCCCACACTGATTTAATGCATTCGTTGGAATACAAGCCATCCGGTCACGATTACTTCAAAAAACAATATTATTTTAAAATTAAAAGAATTAACAGAAGAAGTAATAAAGGATTGAAAACTGCAAAGGGCAAAAATTGAAGAAAGCAAATTGGCCCATCAAAAAGATGAAGATCGCATTAACATTCAACCATTGATCAGAAAGCAAGGCGCTATGCTAGAAGCACTTTCCAGGACATTAAAGCAAATAATTCCTGAAGAAAAAATGAACTACAAAACAGTTGTAGAAAACTTATGGCAGCAGATAGAACAACTGCACTATGAGATGTATAAACTTGCCGGAGATGTATAAACAGTCGAAGCTGGATACAATTTGGAAACATTCATAATGGCAGAAAAGGAGATACTGAATTTTTGTGTCCCACCTGTGACAACGTCGTCACTACAATTGCCAAAATTTCAATTCCAAAATTTCATGGAAATTATTTATAAGGGCAACAATTTCATGACATTTTTAAGAAAATGGTTCATGAATCAAACATACCCGCTGTACAAAAGATGTGGTATTTAAAAGCAAATCTATCAGGGGATGCCGAAAGATTAATTAGGCACCTTGAATTAACAGAAGTCAATTATGACACTGCATGGACAATGTTGCAAGAACGATTTAACAATGAACGGGTCTTGGTTACAGCAATTTTCGAAAAACTATTTGATCATCCAAATATTGGAAACGACGCCATGTAAATAAAGAATCTTCATGATAATATTCATGAATCATTGCAAGCCTTAAAGAATATAGGCATTGACACGGAAACTTGGCATTCTATTATAATTTTCCATATGACAAGAAAATTGGATAGACTTACCCACACTCTATATGAACAATCCCTTTCCGATACAAGGGAATTGCAGAAGACCAAAGAATTCCTTGCATTTTTGGAACAACGTTTCCTTGCCCTAGAGGCGATTGGTACCAAGCATTCTAGGGAAAGGCAAAAAATATGTGCATAAGCGTCTGGTACAAACTCATCTTCATGTCGGTTCTGTAGTAAGTTAAATCACAAACTGTGTCAGTGGGATAAATTCAAAACTAAACCTTTCAACTGGGTACAGCGCCAGAGAATGTGTGTCAATTGTTTTAAAAGGCTTGTACCTGGAAGGGATGTTTGAAATGCGATGTAAAACACAATACATTGTTACGTTTGGGAAACAACGAGTTGAAAACAAATGTAACAGCTACGGTCTCAGCTACGTCCACATATGGAAGCAATAAAAATTATACTCTACTAGCGATGGCCAGGATAATTGTTAAAGGAATCCATGAGCGAGAAGGAGAATTTCGTGCGCTCTTAGACAGTGGCTCCCAAGTCAATCTAATCTCAGAGAGACTAGTAAAGCAATTATCTTTAAAAATAGAAAAGGCATCGCTAAGAATTGAAAGAGTAGGAGGATAACCACAAATCAGCAAATTGGTGGGATTGGATATAAACGTCCAGAGGAAGAATATTGCGAAAAGCACTTCTTGGACAAGTTACAAAAAAACGCAGATGGACTGCCATTTGTTGAAGACTCTTCATCCCTGGGGGAGTCTCGTGATGTGGCTGTTAGAAGATTAGAAGAACAGCTTAGACACATGAAGGAAGTGTTGCCCAAAAAGTTACCAAGGCGGCATCATTGTGTACTCAAACCTGATAGTACTACAACCACATTAAGAGTCGTATTGGATGCCTCGTCAGGAAAATCTGGAAAACAACGAAAGATCTACTTGCTGTAATAACTCAGGCGAGTCAATATTACCAATTAGAAGCTTGTGCATGAAGATAACACCAAGCATTATTCTACGGTTAGTAAGAGAAGGAAGATTAATTTAGAGAAGTCTACTAGAGTACGATGGCAGGTTGACATTGCGATCCCAGTTAAGACCACGAAGAGCGAAAAGCAGAAATTTTTTTTGAATAGATTCAATTTTAATTTGGTGTGACTCATATTGAGGTGACCATATGCATGATCCATACTCCAAAATAGGACGGACCAAAGAGGTATAGAGAATTTTGGTAGTGTAAGGATCGTCGAATTCTTTCGACCATCTCTTGACAAAACCAAGAACGCCTGTGGCTTTTGCGATTATCGTAGAGATATGGAAATTGAAGCTTAATTTACGATCCATGAGTACACCTAAATCATTCATTTCATCAAGGCGTTCTAATGGAGTGTTATTCAAGGAGTACGTCATCATCTGAGGAGAGGTCCTATAGAACGACATAACTTTGCACATAGTGGTATTTAAGTTTAAAAGATTGTGCTGACACCAACACTGAAAATTATTAAGATCAGCTTGCAATCTACTGGACGAAGATCATTTATGAAAAGGGTGAACAGCAACGGACCAAGATGACTACCCTGGGGCACCCCCGAAGTCACATTGATGCATCTGGAAAAGGAAGACTTAAATAAGACCTTTTGTGTTCTACTTGTTAGATACTCACGAATCCAACGGAGTAGAATATTTGGGAAGCCAATTGCATTTAACTTTATAAGCAATAACTTATGGTTAACAGAGTCAAAAGCCTTACTGAAATCTGTATATATGACATCAGTTTGCTTTGCACTTTCAAATCCTTTGATCGTCCTAGATGTAAATTCTAAAAGGTTAGTGGTTGTTGATCTACGTTTCACGAAACCGTGTTGGGCTGGTGAAATTATAGAACTACAAAAATGTTGCAATTGAAAAGTTACAATTTTTTCAAAAGCTTTTGGAATAGCGGACAACTTGGAAATACCCCTATAGTTAGGAACATCAGACTTACTACCCTTTTTATGGAGAGGAATTATAAATGATTCCTTCCAAATCAACGGGAAAGCGGAGGTTTCAACAGACAACGAGAATAATTTCTGAATAGACTTACATAACGATTCAGCGCAAAATCTGAGTACACAACCAGGAATCCCATCGGGACCTAGCGAGTACACAGGTTTGACTTACTTAAGCACGCTGAGAAGCGAACTTTCGTCAATTAAAGGATTGAATATGCAAGTTAACTTTTTTAATTCATAAGTTGAGTGGGATTCCATTAAGGAATAGGTTGTTTTGAAAAAATCAGCAAACATATCGGCAATGGCCTGATCACTGTCCGCAGTCTTATTTGCAAAAGTTAAATATGATGGGCTTACGCTCGTCTTGCGTTTAGCGTTCACAAAGTTGTAAAACTGCTTAGGATTACTGTAAAACTGAAGTTTACATTGCCGAAGATAATCCTTGTAGCATTTTGTATTTAGCTTCAGGAAATTTGAGCGAGCAATAGATATTTAGAAAAATCTGATGGACGACCTGCTTTTTTATAATTCTTATAATATCTCGACTTAACATTTCTTAAATTGGTCAGCTCTCGAGTGAACCAGGGGGGTTTATTAGACCTACCGAGAGGAACACAAACTTTAAAAACGGAATCAAGCATATTATAGAAATAATGAACAGCAGAGTCCATGGTTGTACAATTGTACAGATATGACCAATCAAGGTTCCAAATAATATTATTAAGTCTGACAAAGTCAGTATTACGAAAGCAGCGGCTTCTTGTTACAGGATGAGTATTGTAAGTCGACACAGAAATAGAAAGGTCAATAGTTACATCCAAGGTTGGATGAAATTTGTCTTCTGGTAAAACGAGAGGATCAATCCTGGAAACGACGCAGTTGGAGGAGTCCAACACAAATACAAGATCAAGTGATCTATTAATTGAATTGCGTACAGGATTAATTTGAGTAAGTGATAAATCAAACAGACCATCAATGAGGTAATGTGACGAGGAGGGCAACAACACTGAGGACTCATCAGAAAGGGACCAGGAAATATCTGGTAAATTAAAGTCACCAAGAACGATGAGGGTATCTCTATCAGAAAGAAGTGAAGAAACTGCTTGAATTGCTTCGAAGTGATTATTATATGTAATTAAGTCGGAAAGAGGTGGAATGTAAGAGCAAGTAACATAAGTGCAAAAAGATTTAAATGACACTAATAAACTCAATTTCATGAGTGGAAGAGGACTGAATAATTTCAGAAGGAAATGCTGAATCGACAGCAATATGCACACCACCACCATTGCGGATAATCCGATCTTTTCTATAAATTGAAAATCTAGTGGATAAAACCGAAGCGTCAGCAATATCTGGTTTAAGCCACGTCTCTGTAAAAGCAAGAACATGAAAATCAAAGGATAGACTATCTACAAAGAGTCTAGACAGTTTCGATTTAAGTCCTCTAACATTCTGGTAGGCCAAAATAAGGGACAAAGTTAGTTTTTTGGCCCGTCAGTAGATGCCGACGTACCAGAAGAAGGTAGAAAAGTTTGTTATTAGAAGACGGGGTGATAGCAGAGGGCAGTCGAATCGGAGGCCGATTTCTCTTTTTTTGTTGTATACTCCTTTATAATAAGATGTTCCGGCCAAAAATCTTTTCTACACATTTGGTCAAAAAGATTAGGCGGAACACTTACTTTAAATGACGAGATGTCACGGGTATATGAAAACCTGAATTTTTCCACCGCTATGTTTGAGGCCTGATTTTTTGCCCGGATATGGGCTAAGACATCGTCAGATGTAGTGTTAGGGTCAAGCCTCGAAACAAATATCTGTTTTTTGGGTGGTATACCGACAAGTGAACTCGACACACCAGCAGGCACAGCAGCCACAGCACTGGGCGCTGAAGCTACCGCGGTTGACAATGCTTTAAGAGCCTCTCTTGTCAGTATCTGATTGGGAATATCCTTGGGGCAGGATATTCGCCCGGACAAATCAGAGACTACACCTGATATCGCGGTAACTTGTTAGATTCCCTTACCGGGAAAAATTCCAATGGAATCCACACAATTGGATGCAATCGGACTTTTAAACGATATCAAGTGCGGTGAATTCGGTGTGTTTGAGTCATTAGTCATCTTCGGAACAGCGAGAGTAAGAGACGCTGGCGGACCAGGGGACAAATTCCTAGGGATGGTCTTCTTTCGCTTCGGGGATTCGTTTAATAGTTTAAAACTATTAAAATGAGTTTCCAGTGATGAAAACTCATCCCGAAGCTTCATAAGACCAGCCGACAGGTTTTTAAATCCCTCACGAGAGCGCCTCATAAATACACGCATCTCTCTCTCGGCATCCCTTCACGCTTCACAACTCCATTTTAGGCCCCCACCATTTCCGAGGCTGTCCTTTAGTTTGACGGTGTAACCACCACATTTAAAATGCATAACGTTGTCACACAGCCAACAATGCAAAAAATCTTCCTGGGCTTTAAGAGAGTAAGGGCACTTCTTATCTGAGCAGACCGACATTGTTAAATTATTTTCAATTTTATTAATAGTAAATATTAATAACAGAAAGATAAACCAACAGAAGTAAAAAAGGTTTATTTAAAAAAAATAGGGCGTATACGAATTAAAAGTCCCACACAAGGGTTAAGATGCCGCAGCTGCTTACAAGACGAAAGAGAAAAAAAAGAGAAAAAATCCAGAACCAGGTGGATCAACTTGATGACGACGACGATGACTTCCAAGAAGAGGGGTTTAAGGATGCTACAACAAGGCAAAGCCCAAAAAGACGAAAGAGAAAAAAAAGAGAAAAAATCCAGAACCAGGTGAAAACATCAACTTGATGACGACGACGACGATTATGACTTCCAAGAAGAGGGGTGTAAGGATGCTACAACAAGGTAAAGCCCAAAAAGATGAATCTAACGTTATTAATGATGTTGCTATTGTTAGCATTGGCATTGGCCCAATCAGTAAATGTGACCCAATTTGATGCCAAACCTGGCATTTACTATGAGAAAATTGGAACGTCTAAATTTGCTGTAGCTGACTGGACAATCATTGCGTATTATAATTTGGATCCTTATTGGGACGATATGAACACATTTTCTTTCGGAATAAAAAGATTGGGGAAATGTGTTTTCGATTAAAACCAAGTCAAGAGGAAGAGTGGAAGAGGAACTGGGAATGGAAAATGATCTCTTGCACATAGGACGAAATCGTAGAGCACCATATGATTTTATTGGCAACATCGCCAGGAGTCTATATGGAGCACTGGACTCGGAATATGCAAAAGAAATGTCCAATACTATTGAAAAGGTGAAAACAAATGAGGAATACTTGATAACACTCTTAAAAAATCAAACATCTATACTTGATTCAGCAATCAACATCTTCAAGCGTGATGAGGCAATTATTGAGAAGCGATTGAATTTGATGGAGCAACAACTACTCGACATGTCTCAAGCACACTATGATTCGGTTAAGACATTTCAATGGTATCTAACGATAACAACACAACTTTCGGTGATTGCTTCAAATTTGCAACGAGTACAATCAGAGATTGCCCATGTACTCACTGACGTTCATCATGACCAAATTAGCCCGTTGTTACTTTCGCCTAAACAACTTGCACAACACTTAAAATAGTTAAAAAATCATCTTCCACCAGGACACATACTTCCTGCCGCAGATGATGATGTTCTATAACTATACGTAATATTCAAATACATATATATACATATACAATCTAGTTACTATACCAGCAATCAGCAATAAAAGAATTATGACGATAGATATTCAAATTTTCATAATAGCGGTTAATAAGCACAGAGATCAGTTTCTTGGATTAATAGCAACTGAATTAAAACAATGCCATCAAGTCGCAAATGAAGAATTCATATCTCAATTAACAGTAATTGTGAATTTCAGTTGTTCAACAACAAAACTTCAAATATGTGTCAAATTAAATACACAAGCATGACGTTCGTTTGGTTCAACATTATAAAAAGGTTTAAAATTAAAATTAAATGCTTTTGTTTTCGGCACGTCTGTGCTCTTTGTATGTTTTATTCCGAATAAATTAGGCTTACATAAAATCTTATGCTGCTTATTGGCAGCTACAAAAATGAGAGGGGTGAGGAGCAAGAGTGAACTCACATGTTATGTTATATACTTATTATTATTTATTGCTTGCAACAGAGTGTTAAAAGCTGTGCTGAT
This sequence comes from Drosophila prosaltans, assembly GCA_018151275.1. Lineage (NCBI taxonomy): Eukaryota > Metazoa > Arthropoda > Insecta > Diptera > Drosophilidae > Drosophila > Drosophila prosaltans. The sequence goes on from JAECWY010001803.1 coordinate 16,345, forward strand.
TGGTCTTAATAACGACATGTGAATTCAATTACCAAATTCAAGAATAAAATTTTTTATGCATGAAAACCTTAATTAAATTCAAATATGGGAGGAAAATCTTCTAAAGTTATAGATAGTACAGCCAATGTTCTGAACGTTATAGAATTGGTAGATCCGACTAACCACCTAGAGTTCCAGCTACTTATACTTTAACTCTTGCTAGCAGTCTCAGTAATAAACTTACTTGTTATACCTTTGCAGAGGGTATTATAAAATTGGTCAGATGTTTGTAACGCATAAAAATATACGTTTCCACCCCATAAAGTATATATATTCTTGATCAGCATCAAAAGCCGAGTCGATTGAGTCGATTTGTTCGCAGCTTTTCGAACTTAAATTTTAAGCTACGTAGAGGTACGTGTATGTAGACAAAGTAAGAAAATCGTTCGGATCGGAATACTATATGATATATCCAATATCGATACAATAGGGCTCAAATTAAAATTTTTTTTTTCTTTTGGATTATAAATCCAATTTATACCAAAGCACTACCCATCAAGTTTGACTCAAATCGGATAATTATTACTGCTACAAATCAATAAAACAAATCGTCAATATAATCAATTTTCTCCAGCAACAAAAAATTTCTAAGAAATCTGCCGTAGAAACATAAAAAATCCGTGATCGAATCCGCGCGGCATTAAATAAGAAAAATATAAAATTATTGCTTTTTTTGTTGTTGCATTTAAATTCAATTTTTACCCTACACCAAGCTTGAACAAGATCGGATAATTATTAAGGTTATTATCAATGATCAAATTTGATGGAAAGTCAATTTATTTCAATGCTCAAGCACACATATACATATGCAAAAATTCTTCACTACGCGGTGTGTGAAAGGTACAGAAATATTTGCAAAGCCGAAGTTAGCTTCTTTTAAAATTTATCTTATGTATAAAAGAACACTGAGAAAAAGATACATGAGGAACCCAGTGATCATCATGGAAAATAAAGTAAATATAGGGAATTAATTGATACGATATCTCGTATATTTATTGCTCGATTTCGACTAAATTTGGTCAGATGTTGCATTTTGGCCACATTATTAGATGTGCCAAATAAGAATTGTGAGTCCTTCAAAACTGCTCTAGTAATTCGTTTTTTCTAAATTGCGGGGGCGGAAGTGAGCGTGGCAAAAATTTTAAACTATCTTAGTTTGCGTAGGCACTAAACAAAAGTTGAAATACTCTCGAAATCGCAATCAATTAAAAACGAAGTTCCCTTTAACATGCAGCAGCATCGAACGCATGCTATCTCGCTCTTTCTTATCTGCCAATGCCGCCTTGGCATTTCATATCTCCGATGTTTATTGTCCGATTTCGACAAAATTTGGTCAGCTAGTCCAGTTTTGGTATATAATTAGGTGTGCTAAGTAAAAATACAATATCTTGAAGCCCTAGTTATCGTTTTTTTTTAAATTGCGGGGGCGGAAGAGGGCGTGGCTAACATTAGACGGATGCTCACACCAAATTTGGACGGCAGACGGACAGAAGGACTTGTCTCAATCGACTCGGCTGTTGATGGCGATCAAGAATATATATACTTTATGGAGTCGGAAATAAGCATTTCTTTCTTTTTCATTCTGCCTGGTACATTCATTTTAGCGACTTTAATATACCCTTTTACTCTATGGGTACAGGGTATAAAAATAAAAAGACACTACTATTGGAAAAATATGACGCGTCAAATAAAAGAGTACATATGTCCAAAATGCCAAAAGTCGAAAACGACTAAACATACGAAGACCCCACTAACAATAACAGAAACGCCTATGAGTGCCTTTGACAGAGTAATAGTGGATACTATAGGTCCACTACCGAAATCTGAAAATGGCAACGAATACGCAGTAACACTAATATGCGACCTCACAAAGTATTTGGTAGCCATCCCTGTTCAAAATAAGAATGCTAATACTATTGCAAAAGCAATATTTGAATTTTTTATATTAAAGTACGGTCCAATGAAGACGTTCATTTCGGACATGGGCACTGAATATAAAAATTCAATAATAAGCGATCTGTGCAAATATCTAAAAATAGACAACATAACGTCTACTGCACATCACCACCAAACCGTGGGAACAGTGGAAAGAAGTCATAGAACTTTCAATGAATACATCCGTTCATATATATCAGTTGATAAAACTGACTGGGATGTTTGGCTCCAATATTTTACATATTGTTTCAACACGACCCCCTCTATGGCACATGGTTATTGTCCATATGAGTTATTTTTTGGCAAACAAAACAATTTGCCAAAACAATTTAATTCTATAAATAATATAAATCCATTATATAATGTAGATGATTATGCTAGAGAAGCTAAGTTTAGATTAGAGCAAGGCTATAAAAGGGCAAGGCTTATGCTTGAAGAGCATGAGGTAAAAGAATAAGGAATTATACTATAGGAAAATAAATAACTTTGAAATAGAAATAGGAGATAAGGTTCTTCTAAAGAATGAAACAGGCCATAAGTTAGAATCTAAGTATCTAGGCCCATATAGAGTAGAAGCAATAGAAGAAGAGGATAATATTTTAATAAGAGATAAAAGAAACAGAGCACAAAGAGTGCATAAGGATATGTTAAAAATTTTTAAATAACAAAAAAAAAATTTTTTTTCTTTAGTTTTTACAAAATCTAAAGCGTATACATTGAAAAACAAATAAGATAAAAAAATATTTGCATATACACAAATTTTTAATTTCATATATATATAAAAGAAAAGAGCGAAAAAAATTTTTTTTTTTAAATTTTGCTAAAAAACATATGCATACATGTAAGGGAAAAAATATATATTCATTGACGGACGTCAATTTTTTTTTTTATAATAACACCAATTACTTTATATACAATAACGTCATTTATTTCGTATACATATATAATAACTTCATTAGATTACGTTATTCTTTAAAAAGGGGAGGTGTAGTGAATTCACATGTCGGTTTTAAATGACTTCAGCACAGCTTGTAATATTCTGTTGCAAGCAGGAAATAATAATTATAAGTTTATATATGAGAACAATTGTATGTATGTACGCAAACTTGCATGCATACAATTTCGTTCTATATATGTATAGGCCTGCGCAAACGAATTGTGCTGGCAAGCCAGCCCAATTATGCTGAGCTTGCAATTTGGTCATGTGAGTTCACCCTTGCGCCTCATCCCTCTTATTTTTGTAGCTGCCAACAAGCAGCATAAGTTTTTACACTTAATGAATCATTCGAATAAACGTTGACAAAGGGCACAGACGTGCTGATTATTGGATTTATTTGACACAATTAATATGTACCAATAAACATAGAGTGAATATATTTAGTTTTTATTTCATTACGTTAATAAAATTTTTATTGAAAGAAATTAAAAATACACCATTTTACTGGCATATATCAATTCCATCAATAAATTCTTTATCCCAATATAATGCTGCGAAATGTCTTAGTTTTACATAATTGATTGTGCACTGGGCACATTAACCTTTATAAACCAGGTACAACATTTTATTCTTGGGTTGTTGCTTTAACCATTGTATGCAAATAAACCAATAATAAGCAATACAATACGCAACGCGTATACACTGTGGTACATATAAGTTATTAACCAGAATATTTCAACATATTTCCGACACGAGCAGACCCATCTTTTGCTGACACCTCAAGTCTGCATCCGCCACGAGCAGACCTCTTTTGCTTACACCTCAAGTCTGCATCCGCCACGAGCAGACCTCTTTTGCTTACACCTCAAGTCTGCATCCGCCACGAGCAGACCTCTTTTTGCTTACACCTCAAATCTGCATCCGCCACGAGCGGACCACCTTTTTGCCTACATTGCAATACGCCGACGCCTCTACTTCTGCTCTGCTGCAAACCCACAGTTAGCTAGGGATAAATTTAAGTTTGTAAAATCAGTCTTAAAAAACACCTAAATAAATAAACAGCCTTTGGCTAACTTTAAAATTTGAAATAAATAACATTATATTTTAATTGGCGCCCGAGCAGGGACCAACGGCTACGAAAGAACAAAACGAATTCTAAGTACGCGGTCCATCAATATAGCAAAACGCCTATACGATTTGATCTTCCGTTGGTCAAATAAATCGTTTCGTCGAGTACGCAAGTTAATTAATCAATCGAAGCAAAACGTCTATAAGATTAGATTTTCCGACGGATTTAAGATGGAAACGCGGATACCGCCTTAGAATCTTATAATGTTCCACTAGATTGGAACGCGATTTCAAGGTGTCTTACTCTCCACTATGCCGACAAACGCGATTTAACTACTTTGGAATATCAAATGACAGCCATTGTCCAAGGTAGCAATCAATCTGTTGAAGAATTCCACGGAATGGTCTACAAACATTTGTCATTAATTTTAAACAAAGTGGGGTGTATGGAATTACCACGCGATTCAGCACAACTTTTGACTACCCTTTACCGAGACAAAGCTTTAGACACATTCATTCGGGGACTTAGAGGAGACCTCCCACGGCTTCTGGGTATGAAGGAACCAACCGACCTACCGCACGCTTTACACTTGTGCCTTAAGATAGAAAACCAGACTTATAGGTCCATTCATGCAATTAATAAATCCCAATCAAATAATTTCCGACCAGTGCAAAAACCGATTCCAATGCCAAGGACACACATGACTCCTACTAGTTCAGGTTACAGTCAACCACCACCAGTGTTGCCAAGGTCACATCATTATAGTTTCAACCCACAGGTTAACCAAAATAATCAACAACAAAGAAATTTTCAAAATCATTTTTATCAAAGACCCAATTACCAATACCAACCGACAGCACCACCTCGCCCTATGGCACCAAAACCGCAACCACGCCCAGTACCTATGGAAGTGGACTCCAGCGTTAGAACAAGACAAGTGAACTACATGAACCGACCAAATTTCGAAATAGGTAAACGCCCTCCAGGCGATGCACCACCACCCGACAAAAGACAACGCAATTTTAATATCGAAAGTTACGAAAAAGACTTTGAACAGACTGACGACGATACAGCATACCAACAGGTGATACAAGACTATGAAAAGGAAAACGAATTAGAATAATCTGATCTTCATTTTTTAGGGGAAGAAGCTCCTCCCTACCATATATCGAAACAAAAGTAAGGAGCGGTGAAATTTTAAAAATTCTTATCGATACCGGATCTAATCGTAATTATATAAAACCAAACTTAGTTTCAAACCCTATACGCAACGATCAATCTTTTTGTCGCAGTATCAGTCGGAAATTACGCACCATAAAATGGCCAATCTTTTTTAACATATCTGAAGTACCCATTAAATTCTTCCTTCTCCCCACACTAAAATCATTCGATGCCATTTTAGGCAACGATAGTCTCAAACAACTAAAAGCAGTTATTTATACGGATAAAAACTCTATGAGAATCAACGATCAAATCACAATCCCTATAAAAGAGAAACCTATAGAAGCAGTAAATAACATAGGCCCACGTGTAGAACACTTAACAGAAAACCTTCTCAATTATTTGCCAAAAAAAACTCACATACACTACCAATGTAACCGCTGAAATCCGAACAAATTCAGACTGTCCAGTCTACTCTAGATTTTATCAATATACTATGTCACTCAAGGACGAAGTCAATAAGCAGATTTCCCAACTGTTTGAAGATGGCATCATTCGATCATCTAAATCCCCCTACAATTCACCAGTATAGGTAGTTCCCAAGAAACTGGATGCGTCAAAGGTAAAAAAGTATAGAATAGTAATCGATTTCAGAAAATTAAATAAAATTACAATTGCCGATAAATACCCCATTCCAGAAATAAACGAAGTACTTGCCCAATTGGGTAGCAATAAGTATTTCTCAGTCCTATAGACCTCAAAAGTGGGTTTCATCAAATAAAACTAAAGCAATCCGACATTGAAAAGACGGCATTTTCTATTAATAACGCCAAATTCGAGTTTACTAGACTTAGGTTTGGTCTTAAAAATGCTCCTTCAATTTTCCAACGAGCATTGGACGACATACTAAGAGAAGACATAGGGAAAATTTGTTTCATCTATATTGATGACATTATCATCTTTAGTAATAACGAAGAATCTCATTTGGCAAATTTAAAAGTAATATTCGAAACTCTGCAAAAAGCCAATATAAAATGTCAAATGGACAAATGCGAATTTTTTAAGAAGAAAGTAGAATTTTTAGGTTTCGTAATTTCTGATAAAGGTGTGGAAACCAATCCACAAAAAGTAGAAGCTATTGCCAAAGTTTCACCTCCTAAAACGATCCGTGAACTTAGAAGTTTCTTAGGTCTTTCGGGTTACTATAGGAGATTCATAAGGGACTACGCTAAGTTAGCAAAGCCCCTTCATTATTAAGAGGGGAAGATGGGTATGTCAGCAGGAAAGCTGCACTAACAAAGTCAATTCTCTTAAATCAAGAAGCAAGCGAAGAATTCCGAAAAATAAAAAAATCACTAATTTCAAACGAAGTAGTTCTTCGTTACCCAGTGTTATTGAATTTTATAATTTTATTATTTATAAAAATGTTTGCCTCTAGAACATAAACTAGTGACATAGGGCTGTCGCAACCAACACTTGAAATTGGGTGGACTTCGGAGAGATCATGCAAATGGGGGCCAAAGACACAGCGATGCTCACCCGTTGATTGCAGAGTAGTGAATAGACAAGAGTTGCTTGAATACTGATTTTATTAAGAAAAAGGTCGAGTTTATATACACGATTCTAGGATCTAGGGGGTCACATGTATATACATTTGGGGGTCTTATTCATAGTGTAAATGTGATTGTAAAAATATAGTGTGAGTACAGTGTATATGAAAATATGTAGGGGTTAATTCTATTCTAAGCAAAGCCTGCATTGGTCTTTACTGTGAGAAATTCATAGTTTGTATTTTAAGCATGCATTTACACCAACATACTCCCGGCCGTTGAACGACTGTTCAACATTATTTAAATGTTGATTTCGTAGTTTCCAACAGGTCGATGTGTAGATTGAGTCGGTTGACTACCAGTTGGCATCTGGGTACCAGTTGTGGGAGGGGTCATCTGTTGAAGGCCAATAGCAATCCTGGCTTCTTGTCTTCCGTTGGTACACCGATTTTTGATAACATATAGCAGCACTAATGTTATGAATATTATTAGCGCTATGTATGAAGCAATGTTGTGATGTTGAATAGGCCCTTGACTAGATTTTAGGTCATATGGTAACTTTATTTTGAATCTGGGCCATAATTGACTACTGAGTTTATCAAGTTCATTGTAGCTTAGCTGAACATTGGTAGAAGCCGTTTCATTAGTTGAGTTCATCATCATAGTGGAGAAATTCCCAAACCGGGCATATGACATATTCATTGTGCCGGTGGTTGTAATACAATGTCCAGTTACACGTATTAATGGATTCCGCAAAGTGCAACTTGGACCAAGTGTTAATAATCCTCCTTGACTTATGGTGATGCTTGAACTGTTGTCATCGCAGACTGCAGATAACTCCATTGGCGACTCCAATGGTTCTTGTAGTACATGTTGAACCAGACGAAAGTCATGTTTGTGTATTTGATTTGACACATATTTGAAGTTTTGTTGTTGAACAACTGGAATTCACAATTACTGTTGATTGAGAACACAGATTGTTTATTTTGACATATGAATTCTTCATTTGTGACTTGATGGCATTGTTTTAATTCAGTTGCTGTCAATCCAAGAAACTGATCTCTGTGCTTATTGACCGCTATCATGGAAATTTGAATATCCATCTTCATAATTCCTTTATTGCTGATTGCTGGTATGGGAACTAGATTGTATAATTCAAATACTTGTGCTGAGAGCAATGGTAGCGTTACTTTGAATATTACGCGCTTCTTTACAATGCTCCCTTCTGCCTTCATCATTTTATATAATTGTAGAACATCATCGTCTGTGGCAGGAAATATGTGTCCTGGTGGAAGATGATTTTTTAACTATTCTAAGTGTTGTGCAAGTTGTTTAGGCGAAAGTAACAACGGGCTAATGTGGTCATGATGAACGTCAGTGAGTACATGGGCAATCTCTGATTGTACTCGTTGCAAATTTGAAGCAATCACCGAAAGTTGTGTTGTTATCGTGAGATTGAAAGTTTGAAAAGTCTTGACAGAATCAGAATGTGCTTGAGATATATCGAGTAGTTGCTGCTCCATCAAATTCAATCGCTTCTCAATAATCGCCTCATCACGCTTGAAGATGTTGATTGTTGAATCAAGTATAGATGTTTGATTCTTTAAGAGTGTTACCAAGTATTCCTCATTTGTTTTCACCTTTTCAATAATATTGGACATTTCTTTTGCATATTCCGAGTCCAGTACTCCATATAGACTCCTGGCAATGTTGCCAATAAAATCAAATGGTGCTCTACGATTTCGTGCTATGTGCAAGAGATTGTTTTCCATTCTCAGTTCCTTTTCCACATGTTGGAAATGTTTGTACATTGCAGAACAGGCTTGACTTGGTTTTAATCGAAAACACATTTCCCCAATCTTTTTTATTCCGAAAGAAAATGTGTTCATATCGTCCCAATAAGGATCCAAATTATAATACGCAATGATTGTCCAGTCAGTTACAGCAAATCTGGACGTTCCAATTTTTTCATAGTAAATGCCAGGTTTGGCATCAAATTGGGTCACATTTACTGATTGGGCCAATGCCAATGGTAACAATAGCAACATCATTAATAACGTTAGAGGTAACGATGCTAAGATTCGTCTTTTTGGGTTTTGCCTTGTTGTAGCTTTTCTTGTTGATGCTTTTCTCCTGGTTCTGGTGTTCTTAATAGGGGAGCTAATTTATGAATAGCTCGTTTGTAAATTCCAGATGCCGTTTTTACGTCAACCACACGAATATAACCATCACGTCCAGGATATAATTTTATAATCGTCCCCAATGGCCATTGAAGAATGGGTACATTATCTTCTTTGAGGATCACTGTTGGTGCTTGGTTTAAATAAATATAAGTACACAAAACACCATTACATTCTACACAAACGTTACCCCAATTATATTAAGTAAATAATTCCCATATTGTACACACATGTGACCCATAATTAATAAGTAAATCTCGGGTAACCCTCTCATAGCAGTTATTGGCTATCAATTCATTGAGTACCCCTGCTAGGGTCAGCAATAATCAATAAGTTGCTGACCTAGCAGCTACATAATGAAAGGTGGAGCTAAAATGACCTATGCAGCGGGGCCTATATAAGTAGAGTCTAGTTCTTAGGCTAATTAGAATTCAATATCTGTAAGCAACGGGTGTGCATCGCTGTGTCTTTGGCCCCCAGTTACAATATAGATTCTCTAACCTTCGTGGTCCACCCAATTCAAGTGTTGGTTGCGACAGCCCTATGCCACTAGATTATGTTCTAGGGGCATCTTTATTATAAATAATAAAAATATAAATAAATATACATATATATACCCTGCAATTTGATTTGCGTTTTTATTTGAAACATCATGCCTTCTTTCACATTGTTAAAAGGCTTCTTCCACTTCGCGGAGTTTTGTAATCCTTGCAGATACTCCTGTGACCATTGTGTCCAAAAGGCATGTTTTAATCGTTGCACCAGCTCCCATTGTTCTGGCAACGATTTCTGTCTGATTGGCTCTGGATCGGGTTGAGCCACCAATGGTTCTCCAATGAGTAAATGTCCTGGTGAGAGCGCAGTAAGATCATTAGGATCACTTGAGTTGGGAGTTTAATATTGCTTCAATGTTCACAATAATTGTTGACAATTGTTCAAACGTCAAATTGGCTGTGGAAACATTTTTTAGCAACAAATGTTTTGCTGATTTTACAGCTGCCTCCCAAAAACCTCCAAAATGAGGTGACCGTGGGGGAATAAATTTAAATTGAACTCCTTTCTGGTTACAGAATTCCATAATTGTACCAGTTGCCATGTCAGAGTAAATTGTTTCACTCAATTCCTTCAATTGGTTGTTAGCTCCAACGAAGTTTGTCGCGTTGTCACAGTACAACGTTTGGCATCTTCCTCTTCGTCCAATAAAGCGTTGTAATGCTCCAATAAATGAGGATGTCGATAAGTCTCCAACCAATTCCAGGTGAACTGCCTTTGTTGCAAAACATACAAACACAGCAATGTATGGTTTATCTGGACGTTTTTCTCTTATTTTGCGATGAATCCAGAAAGGTCCGCAGTAATCCACACCAGAGATGAGGAACGGACTATTTTGAGATACGCGGTGTTCAGGTAACTCTCCCATTATTTGTTTAAAGAGTTTTGGCCTGAATCTTGTGCAGGATACACAATTTTGTATCACATTCCGTATCATCAATTTCACTTTTACAATATGATATTGTTGTCTAGCAATAGCTCGTAATGCATCTTGTCCACAATGCATGTTGTCTTCATGTAATTTGCGCAGAATCATTTTGACAACGGTATTATTATAAGGCAACAGATATGGATTCCTTGTGTCTCTTGAAACTGGAGCTAGTTGTAGTCTGGTCGCTACTCGAATAACCGAATTTTCATCAAGCACCAAAGGTAATGATGATAAATTACTCTTCTTGCCCATAGGTTGCTCTGGACGATTTCTGAGATGACGAAGTTCATACTCAAATTCACCTTCCTGAATTTGTTTGATTATAATTATTCGAGCTTGTTCCAACTCATCCAATTCCAGTTGAACAGTCTTCCTTCTGTTTTGTGCTTTGCAGAACCGTAATACGTATGCAATAATTCTTTGCATACGATATACCGAGTTTTTGTGGTTTATGTTATAAATCCACCCATCATCCCTTCCAGAAGCAGGAATGCTACTCGTCATTGGCATACTGAATGCTTTGGTTTTCCACTCTGAAGTATCAGTCACATGTTCTGATGCTTTGAATGGAGCTGGCCAGCGAGATTGTGGCCCATGTAGGTATAATGGTCCATATAACCATAAATTGTTTGATGTTAGCTGAGATACCGATATTCCTCTTGATAGGACATCTGCAGCATTTAGAGCTGATGATACGTGCCTCCATTGTGTTGGTTTGGAAACAGCATGTACTTTTGTAAGCCTGTTGGCCACAAATGTATGGAACTGAGATGCCCGAGAATTAATCCATGACAGTGCAATTGTTGAATCTGACCACAAGAAAGCTTCAACATTTTCCGCTTTCATCCGGAGATCGTGTCGAACTCTGTCCGTGAGTTCTGCTCCCAGCACTGCTGCACACAACTCAAGACGTGGCAATGATTGTTTTTCTAGTGGAGCTAATCGTGACTTTGCACACAGTAAACGCACGGTGATCTGACCATTTTTGTATGTGGCCCGAATGTATACAGCAGCTCCATACGCCTTTTCTGATGCATCTACGAAGGTGTGGATCTGGCGTGTGGATGGCACCTTTCCATCATATATGTGCCTGGGCATTTGCATTTTATTTAGTTCTTGCAGATCCGCACGATACAATTCCCACTGTTTCTCCAAGTTAGCAGGTAAATTGGCATCCATCTCAAATTTTTCGGATGCAATATGTTGCAGTAATATTTTAGCACGTATTACAACAGGTGCAAATAGTCCCAAAGGGTCAAATATTTGTCCTATTTCAGATAATAGAACGCGTCTTGTTATACCTCGAGTATGTAGCTGGGCCTTTCCGCAGAGCGTGTCTTCTTTAGGCATCCAAATTATGCCTAAAGTTTTCACACTTAATTGTTCCAATGCATCACCCAAATTAATGCTGCTGCATATGTCGTCCTTCGAGATGTCCTCCAATAGCTGTGCATTGTTTGAGCACCATTTCCTCAAATTGAATCCGGCTGGTTTAAGAATTTTAACCAGCTCCTGCCTGATTTGTAGTGCTTCTGCCAAGCTGTCGGCTCCTGAAAGGCAATCATCCACATAAAAGTCATTTTTTAATGTAGTTGCTCCTGAGGCCCACTTTTCCTTGTTTTTAGTTGCCAAATACTCCAAACTTTTTGTTGCGAGGTAAGGTGCCGAAGTTGTTCCATAGGTAACTGTCTTCAAGCGATAATATTTCAATTTTTTATTTGGGCTGTCTCTCCAAACAATCATTTGATTGAATTGATCATCTGGATTTACCTATAAGTAGGATTGAAAACAGTTGACTTTGTACCACTGGTCCTGGGTACAAGATATCATTTAAAGATTTTCCTGTTGATGTCTTACATGAAGCATCAAATACCACCCTTAATTTGGTTGTGGTACTATCAGGTTTAAGAACACAATGATGAGGTATGAAATAATGCTGCCTTCTGGCAACACTTCCTTCATGTGTCCAAGCTGTTCATATTCTTTCATGAACTTTATATATTCTGTCTTTATTTCTGGGCTCATCCTGGTTTCCAGTGATAGGAATCTCCTAACAGCCACATCACGAGACTCCCCCAGGGATGAAGTGTCTTCAGCAAATGACAGTTTAACAACCAATCTTCCATCTGCAGCTTTATGTAAATTGTCCAAGAAGTGCTTTTCGCAATATTCTTCCTCTGGACTTTCGTATATTTTTTCCGGTTCCAAGGTATCCAGTTTCCAGAATCGCTCCAAAAGTTCATCAGGCTTAGTAGCCACCATACAAGTTGTAGGTGCAGATGTAGCCATATTTATTTTTCCGGCAATGATCCAACCAAATTCTGAATTTTGAAGAGTTGGACACTTATTTTGTTTTACTTGTCCAGGTAGTAAAATTGAGAAATGGTGATCTGCTCCTAGTAATAAGTCAATTTTACTAGTTTTGTTGAAGTTGGGATCCGCTAGAGGTATGGTTTTTGGCAGGTCAAACTTTTGCGTTATTGCTTCTGTGATAATGTGCGGTAAAACAAAGGCTTCCACTCTTGTACTGAAATCGGTGTATTTTGATTTACTCTTGATCTGCTGAGTTGTGGTTGTCCTCCTACTCCTTCAATTCTTAGCGATGCCTTTTCTATTTTTAAAGATAATTGTTTTACTAGTCTCTCGGAGATTAGATTGACTTTGGAGCCACTGTCTAATAGCGCACGAAATTCTCCTTCTCGCTCATTGGTCCCTTTGACAATTACCCTGGCTGTCGCTAGTAAGGTATAATTTTTATTACTTCCATATGTGGACGCAGCCCAGGCCGTTGTTGTTACATTTGGTTTCAAGTTGTTGTTTTCCAAATGTAACAATGTATTGTGCTTTTTATCGCATTTCAAACATCCCTTCCAGGTACAAGCCTTTGACATGTGGTCGGTTTTAAAACAATTGACACACATTCTCTGTCTCTGTACCCAGTTTAACCGTTCTGCTGCAGATTTAGTTTTGAATTTATCACACTGAAACAGTTTGTGATTTAACTTACTGCAGAACGCACATGAAGATGAGTTTGTGCCAGACGCTGATGCACATATTTTTTGCCTTTCCCTGGACTGCTTGGTACCAATCGCCTCGAGGGCAAGGAAACGTTGTTCCAAAAATGCAAGGAATTCTTTGGTCTTCTGCAATTCCCTTGTATCGGAAAGGGATTGTTCATATAGTGTATGGGTAAGTCTATCCAATTTTCTTGTCATATGGAAAATTATAATAGAATCCCAAGTTTCTGTGTCAATGCCTATATTCTTTAAGGCTTGCAATGATTCATGAATATTATCTTGAAGATTCTTTATTGACAGGGCGTCGTTTCCAATGTTTGGATGATCAAATAATTTTTCGAACACTACTGTAACCAAGACCCGTTTATTTTTAAATCGTTCTTGCAACATTGTCCATGCAGTGTCATAATTGACTTCTGTTAATTCAAGGTGCCTAATTAATCTTTCGGCATCCCCTGATAGATTTGCTTTTAAATACCACATCTTTTGTACAGCGGGTATGTTTGATTCATGAACCATTTTCTTAAAAATGTCATGAAATTGTTGCCCTTATAAATAATTTCCATGAAATTTTGGAATTGAAATTTTGGCAATTGTAGTGATGACGTTGTCACAGGTGGGACACAAAAATTCAGTATCTCCTTTTCTGTCATTATGAATGTTTCCAAATTGTATCCAGCTTCGACTGGATCTACTGCAAGTTTATACATCTCATAGTGCAGCTGTTTTATCTGCTGCCATAAGTTTTCTACAACTGTTTTGTAGTTCATTTTTTCTTCAGGAATTATTTGCTTTAATGTCCTGGAAAGTGCTTCTAGCATAGCGCCTTGCTTTCTGATCAATGGTTGAATGTTAATGCGATCTTCATCTTTTTGATGGGCCAATTTGCTTTCTTCAGTTTTTGCCCTTTGCAGTTTTCAATCCTTTATTACTTCTTCTGTTAATTCTTTTAATTTTAAAATAATATTGTTTTTTGAAGTAATCGTGACCGGATGGCTTGTATTCCAACGAATGCATTAAATCAGTGTGGGCTTTGTCAAATTCATCCCCAAAGATCTTGAATCGTCTCAATTTTATTATCATAATAGAGAACTTTTGACTTTCTTGAGGCAGAGTCCTTTTTGACATTTCTGATGACATTTTGAATCTCTTCACCTCGCTCAAACTGTTGTTCGTATATTTTATCCATTTTATTTTTACTTTACCCCCAATTGACTAGGTACGCTCCGACTCGCACCTGATTAGTGATCAAAGTACTAGTAAATAAAGTTAAATTGAACAAGTATAAAGTTTTCAATTTTTTTTTATTTTATTTCATATACATGTATATATGTATATATTGGATCGTAGAAGTCCTTCGCCTGCTTGGTCGCCGTGTTGACCAGATGGTTCAATTGATTGGGTACGCCTTGTCCCACGTTGCAGAAATCCAAATTTGGAGTTTTCCGATTATTCTCTGCTGTCGTTCTTATCCACAAATTGACTAGTCGACAAAGTGCTGATAATTTCAGTTGTCCGACAAACATAAGATTTTATGGTCGCCAAGTTGACCTGTTGTACACTAATAGTCGCCAAGTTGACTCAAATGTACTTTTTTCCGCTGTGATTCTAGTCGCCAAATTGACTAGGTGACAAAGTGCTGACACAGTCAGTTGTCTCACAAGCAGATGTAGTTTTTGGTTATACCGTCGCCAAGTTGACATAAATGATATGCACAAATGCAATGATATCCAAGTTAATCAATTGCTTCGTAAATGTCGGGACCCCGAATTGTTGCTAGCCTGCAAAGCCGTGCCCTCGCTAAGGAATATCAATATTTTCCAAAGCGTTGTATTAAAAAAGGAAATGATCGACAAGTTGACCAAAATTCCTTATGTGCGTGTTATTGAGAAAATTAGTCTCTTGAGTTGACCAAAATGCACACTATGACTGTTACACCAAAATGTTTTATTTTTTTAAATTGGGAACGCCAAATTTGGGGGTCACCAAAATGTTATTGAATTTTATAATTTTAATATTTATAAAAATGTTTGCCTCTAGAACATAAACTAGTGACATAGGGCTGTCGCAACCAACACTTGAAATTGGGTGGACTTCGGAGAGATCATGCAAATGGGGGCGAAAGACACAGCGATGCTCATAATGTGGTGTATATGAAAATATGTAGGGGTTAATTCTATTCTAAGCAAAGCCTGCATTGGTCTTTACTGTGAGAAATTCATAGTTTGTATTTTAAGCATGCAATTACACCAACACCCAGATTTTAATAAAGAATTTCATCTTACAACAGATGCTTAAAACTTCGCTATAGGAGCCGTATTATCACAGAATAATCAACCGATCTCGTTTTTATCTCGAACGCTTTCCAAAGCAGAAGAGAATTATGCTACAAGCGAGAAAGAGATGCTTGCCATCGTTTGGGCAACTAAAAGCCTCAGAAATTACCTTTCCGGTAAAGCCAAAGTAAAAATATTCACTGACCATCAACCTCTTACTCATTCTCTTAGTAGTTGGAATGGAAATCCAAGAATTAAGAGATGGAAGGCACATCTAGATGAATACGATTCTCAGTTAATTTACAAGCCTGGAAAAGATAACATCGTAGCAGATGCATTATCTCGATTAAAAACTTCAAATGAATTAAATTCAGTTACCACCCAACATAGTGATGAAAGTTCTAGCCATCACTTAATCCCAAGTATGGAAGTTCCCATCAACGTCTTTAAGAACCAGATATTCATTCACAAGTCAAACCAACCCGATTATAAATTCAGTCTACCTTTCCCAACGTATCACAGACACGAAGTATACAGAGACGACTACGACACTGACTCACTTACACAAATTTTGAAAAAATATCTCGACCCCATGGTTATAAATGGAATAACCACAACAGAAGACATTATGGGAAAAATCCAAAAAATCTCAATCAAGAAAATTCACAGAACTTTAGTAGTTACAAGATTCGATTTTCTCAACGACAGGTACAGGACTTGACGGACGAAACACATCAAGAAGAAGAAATAATTAAAACTCATAGCAGAGCTCATCGTAACGCTACAGAAAACAAAATTCAATTAGCAGAGAAGTTCTATTTTCCAAAAATGAAAAGCAAAATAGAAACCATAGTGAAACAATGCGCAATCTGCAAAGAACTGAAATACGACAGACATCCCACAAACCCTGAAATAAAAGAAACACCGATTCCGGAATACCCCGGACATATTATTCATATAGATATTTACTCAACAGAAGGCAAACTCGTCCTAACAGCTATAGATAAATTTTCAAAACTAGCCCAAGCTAGAATAATAAAATCGAAATCAATAGAAGACATCAGATCCCCATTAAGAGAACTTATTTTTTACTTTGGTGTCCCTAAATATCTTGTCATGGACAATGAAAAATCTCTTAATTCCGCTTCAATTAAATTCATGCTTCAAGATCAACTCAAAATAAAAATTTTCACAGCGCCACCCTATAAAAGTACAGTTAATGGCCAAATCGAAAGATTTCATTCTACCTTTTCCGAAATAATTCGAATTATAAAAAGGGACAAAATTCACAGAACTTTTGAAGAATTAGTCGACAGAGCCATCTATGAGTATAATTATACTTTCCATTCCGTAACCAATAAGCGACCATTAGAAATATTCTTCGGAAGAACAACACACACCACTCCAGAAGAATATGAGAAAACTAGACAAGACAATGTTGACCGACTCAAAGAAAAACAAAAAAATCACTTACAATATCACAATAAAAAAAAGAAACCTGTCCGAACTTACTTACCGGGTGACGAAATATTTGTAAAAATAAATACTAGACTAGGATCCAAACTTTCACCAAGATTCAAAAAAGAAATCGTCAATAAAAATTTTAACACAACAGTCACAACAAATTCCGGCAGAACAGTTCACAAAAGTAATATCAGAAACACTTAATTTCAGATTGTTGACAACATGGGCAATAGACTGGACGCAAAGATCATTGGACATAACTAACTACACAGACGCTCAGACAGTTACGATAAACAAGGGACTGGGAAAAATCCAAAATGGTATAAATAGAATTATACATTTGATAGACCTAAAGAAAATACAAACGACATTGGACACTTTAAATTTTTATACTGAACATGACTTAGAATATAACCCCTTACACCAATTAATTTACCATGAGATAAAACAAACCTATTCGACACTTAATACATTAACCTCCACAACAAAAAACAGAAACATCAGGGCCATTAATATGATAGGGACAGCATGGAAATACATCGCGGGTAATCCCGATCACGATGATTTCCTACACATCGAAAACTACATTAACAAAGAAATCTCTAACAACAATAGACAAGTCATTATTAATAACCAATCAGAACAAAGACTAAATAATCTAACTCAGGTTACAAACAGTCTTTTAAATACAATCCATAAAGATAGTTCGTTCAGCAACGAAATAGCGATTAATATTCAAACACAAATTCGATTAGTAAAAGAAGAAATAGTAAATATAAAATACGCCATTCAATGGGCAAAAATAATCGTAATAAATACTTTTCTGTTAGAAGAGAACGAAATTCATGAAGTCTTTAAAATATTCCAAGCAGGAGGTATGCCTCCTTTGGCGATAGAAGAAATGTTAGAATTCGCAGACACCTCAATCCTACACAATAAAACTACATTAATTTACATGATTAAAATACCCAATTTAGAGGAAATAAACTATCAAAACATCCTCATAAAACCGATAATCAAGAACAATTTAATTATTCATATAGAATATGAAGAAATATTATCGAATGGAATTAACATTTTTGGTATAATAAAAAATTGCAAAACTTACAGTAACATTAAGATATGTTCTAAAAATGAAATTGTAAACATTAGTAATAATAAGTGTTTGCCTAGGCTCCTTAAAGGAGGTAAATCACTGTGCGAGTTTAGTAACGCAGACCATATTACAACCATAGAAGAAATCTACAATGGACTCGTGATGCTCAACGATTTTAATGGAACAATAACCTACCAAAATAAAACCGAACACATTTCTGGCTCGTATCTCATAAAATTCTGGAATGAGACGATTCATGAAACTATTCAGCAACATCGAAACAACCCCCATAGAAACAAATGCCCCAATAATGCAGACAACACCAGAAGAAACGAAACGACTCCATATACTGTCACTCCAGGCACTACAAAAACTACACCTTAACAACACCGAGAAGATTGAATACCTACAAATAACAACTCAAGGAATTTCAGCACTAACCGCAGTCTACATACTGGCGATAATAATTTGCAGTATTTGCCTACACAGGAAAAAAAAGGAAAAAGTCATTCTGCAATTGGCACCTCCAATGGAGAAAATAAATACCCAACATCAAAGAAATCAACTTCAGTTTAAAAACATACCGTTTTTTTCTAAAATCGCTTGAGGACAAGCGAAAATTAGAGGGGGAGGAGTTATTAAGCAGAATATTTCAACATATTTCCGCCACGAGCAGACCTCTTTTGCTTACACCTCAAGTCCGCATCCGCCACGAGCAGACCTCTTTTTGCTTACACCTCAAATCTGCTTCCGCCACGATCGGACCACCTTTTTGCCTACATTGCAATACGCCGACGCCTCTACTTCTGCTCTCCTGCAAACCCACAGTTAGCTAGGGATAAATTTAAGTTTGTAAAATCAGTCTTAAAAAACACCTAAATAAATAAACAGCCTTTGGCTAACTTTAAAATTTGAAATAAATAACATTATATTGTAATTTATACACGCCGTATATGTAAATATACATTTTGCATATTTAAGTTTTTATTTATATTGAATATAACAATATTATTATTCGTATTTTTAAAATTTGGTGTTATATATATATTTAATAACGGTTGGAACATACAATAATGATCCTTCCGCAGGTTCACTTACGGAAACCTTGTTACGACTTCGCATATCTGCGAATTTTGGACAGACGCGGATAGGATGGTTCTCACTGCCACACAATTGGCAGGAGACCTTATTGACAGTGACGGTAGTGGTCAATGACTGGAATCTAGTCGAAGGCCCAGATTTACGGACGGCTGTTAGGATTACTTGTAGCGCAAGAGTGAGCTTTCTTTCGAACTTCCAAGATTTCTAGAACGCGATACCAATCTATTAGAAAGTTGTTGAGGTCGGACCAGGTTGAGAGGGCAGTCTTGTTTGGGATGGATTGTTCCCATAATGCGATGGTGGCGTTTGGCAATTTGGATGTACACAGCGCGACCAACAAGAAGTTCCAGTTCTCCGTGCTAACACCGGATCGCGTGAGCGTGGTTATGCACCCTTGGATGGTGGTCTGAATATCTTTCAGGGCGGCGCAAGTCTTGTGAACGACTGCTGGAAGGTTAAAGAGAATTTTCATCTGGCTGGCAACAAGCTTTCTCTTGTTTTCAAACCGAGCTTGGAGATTCTCCCAAGCCGCATGAAAACCGTCGTTGGTTAATGGAGAGCTGGAAACGATTGCCTTTGCCTCGCCTAGCAGATAGCCAGCATGGACGTGCTGTTCTCGGATTTCGGGGGCGTTCTGGGACGCAGGAGTTGTAGTGGACGACTACTAGAACGAGTCACGAAGGATATCGTGTTGGTCAACGATTTTGACCGTAGTGAACTGTATGATATCGAATTTTGAAACCGAACGGATGCGTCGGCAAATCGATGAGTAGAATAACAATGAATAAAAATATATCCTTATGTAGATAAAATTACCAGCAAAAATGAGAATAAATAATTTTAAAATATGATTTGTGTGGCGACTGTAGTTTATGTGGTCCAGTGGAAACGGTCCAAAACCATTAAGCGCTATTTCGATTGCAGCTTTTCGGATTTATTTGTTCAGATGATTTTGTTTGCTGCAAGCGGGTCGAAAAACCGCCAAGATTTTTCCATGGCTGGAATGCCCTGTGCTTGATATTGCACGGTATTTTATTAGGTTTAAAATTTTGGAAAATTAATTATAAAAATAAAAAACCGGAATATTTCGAATTGATTTCGCTGGAAATGCGGAAAGGGCGCAAACTTTTTGTGGAAATTTGTCAACAAAATAAAATTTTATTGACGGAAATTATTAATCACACACACACGAAAATGCCGCAATTATTAATTCGGAAGCGGAATAATTTTTATTTTTTTTAATATTTAGTCTCAATTTAATTTAGAGAAGCAATTATCGTGACGGTGATCGAAGTCGTGATTTGTGATCCTCACGGGCCAACACTAATGGGCATCAGCTGTGCTGCCAATTGGTGGTTTGTTTACATTGGAAGTTTTGACTCTTTAATTAATTTTTACGCGTTTGCCGGAGAAATTAAAGTGCATGTGAAGTGCGAATGGTGAAAATTCGGAAAGTTAGTGCTGAAAATCTCGGAAAAATAAATGCGGAAATGTTGAATTATACCGATATATGCAACTGCCGGCACACCGATTTATGTATGGATGGATACACCTACATACATATGTATGTATGTCTGCATGTAAGTGTGGGCGCACTTTCAAGTTAATTCTTTTCTTTTTGAGGGTTTTTTTTTGGAACGACGGAGTACTGGTCGGAGTTATTAATTTTAATTTCAGCTGGCACTTGCACTCACATTTGTATGCACTTATGTGTGTGTGGAATACTTTCGCGAGATAAAAAAAAAAAAATAAAAGATGCCACGAAATGGAATTAAATTGCTAGATCAGGATAGATAGAGTGAAAAGTCGCTATGGAAAAGAGGTATGTATGTATGTGTATGTATTGGAAAATAAATTGAATGGCAATAAGAATGTTTCTACTTATCAGATTCTCCACCGATGCGAAGCTGCGATGCACATATTTGAAATGGCAACAATTTCATGACATTTTTAAGAAAATGGTTCATGAATCAAACATTCCCGCTGTACAAAACATGTGGTATTTAAAAGCAAATCTATCAAGGGATGTCGAAAGATTAATTAGGCACCTTGAATTAACAGAAGTTAATTATGACACTGCATGGAAAATGTTGCAAGAACGATTTAACAATAAATGGGTCTTGGTTACAGCAATTTTCGAAAAACTATTTGATCATCCAAACATCGGAAATGACGCCCTGTCAATAAAGAATCTTCATGATAATATTCATGAATCATTGCAAGCCTTAAAGAATATAGATATTGACACGGAAACTTGGGATTCTATTATAATTTTCCATATGACAAGAAAATTGGATAGACTTACCCACACTCTGTACGAACAGTCCCTTTCCGATTCAAGGGAATTGCAGAGGACAAAGAATAAGAAGAAGAAGAATAAGCTTCTTTCATCATCGTGGATAGACGTGTTTTTCTGTGCTCCTGCATAATTTCTTTTATTTCGGTTTTAAACTCACCGCGCCTGCCTAAAAATTCAGCTTATAATTTAGCAATAACTATTGTCATTTTTCTGTCATTTAAATTTTTGTCATTGCGCTTTTTGTTTATATTAACTATACAAAAGCAAAATCAAAGCATTGAACTTAATATTTAAAAAAACAACAAAACTTTTTACAGCAGTGTTGTTGTTTTTGTTATTCTTTGCTCTTGCGTTTGTTCCTTTTACCGCGTTAAAACCGCTCTCGCGCTTTCGCCAACGCATTGTTGTTTCATGTGCAGTGCTGTTGTCTCTCCCGCTCTCTGTTTTCTAATTTCTTTTACTCGCGCTCGCATCTATCTCTGCCTCGCGAACAAGTGATACGTGTATTTGTGTAGTGCTTACTTCTCTTAGTTCTTGCACTAATTTTCTCTGCGAGTTTGACCCCAGTGTCGAATTTGCTTAATAAATCTGAGTGAGTTTTTTCTTTGGCCTTTTTGATATTTAATTTTTTTATAAAATTTTTGGGTTGTAATTAAATTTAAATACGTCTGTCTGCTCAAGCAACAAGTGTTTGAACCCCCCCTTCACCCCATAACGCATTTCTTTCCTGCTGGCTGTGTGACAATGTCATGCACGTTAAATGTGCTGGCTACACGGCCAGGGCAAGGGATTGTTTGGAGCAAAAAGGGGGGCTCAAACGGGGTTGTGACTCATGCCGAGAGGTTGAGATCGAAATGAGGCTGTTTATGAGGCAAGCCAGGGATCGATTGAAGAAATTGTCATCAGGTTTTCGTAAACTCTGCGATGAGTTCAATGCTGTGGAGAGCGAATTTCACAAATCCTCCGAAGCTTATTTCGTTTACCACCCCCATTTCTCAAGGTGGTCGCAAGGACGAGGTTATCTCCGTTTCTCCAGGAAATGGTCTCTCTTTGCAGACGAATAAAGCTGTAGTTTCCGAAAAGTCCGGACTGTTGATATTGCCGATAGTAGTCCAGTTGGAGGTGCAATACCGGACACGCAGGCGGATTCAATCGCGGTCGCTGACGCTGCGGTTGATTTGCGGCCTGGTTCCTATAAACCTTTAACTGGAGTTCCACCTAAGAAACATATATTTGTTTCTAGGGCTTGATCCCGAACATTCGTCGGATGATGTCTTAGCTTTTATTAAGACAAAAATTCAAGCTCATCACTATAAAGCTAAAATAGCGGTGGAAAAATTTTAATTTAAATATTCGAGGGAGATATCCTCCTTTAAAATAAGTGTTCCCGTTGAACTGTTTGACAGTATATGTCATAGCAGTTTTTGGCCGGATCACATTTTAGTAAAAGAATATACGGCCAAAAAGAAAACTCGAGATCCGGTTAGGCTTTCTATCCCATCTAACTCCTCATCTTCCGGAATATCAGCATCGGCTGGTATTCCAAAAAACTAATCTCGTCCCTTCATCTGGCCTACCAGAACGTAAGAGGACTTAAATCTAGACTCTATTTAGTTAGTCTAGCATTTGAATTTAAAATTTTAGTGTTTACTGAGACATGGTTAAAACCCGATATTAACGATGCATCTGTTCTTTCCGCAAAATTTTCAATTTTTAGATGTGACTGGGCTTTTCGTGTAGGCGGAGGAGTTCTGACTGCAGTTGTTTCGGCCTTAACTTCTGACCAAATTCATTCACCGGACATACTGGAGGTTGAGTTTGTTAGTGTTAAGGTCAGATTTAAGTCTTTCTTTGTCTATATTACTTGTTCTTACATCCCGCCACAATCCGACATGGCGGTTTACGCAAAACATTTAGATTCTATTCGATATATTTGTTCATTGCTTTCTGATAGAGATATCTTAATCGTCTTTGGTGACTTTAATTTACTAGAAATAGCATGGTCTCAATCTGATGCATCTACTTTGTTGCTTCCTTCTAAATCTCACTGCTTCGTTGATGGCCTTTTTGAGTTATCATTAGCTCAAATAAACTCTGTGCGAAATAACATAGGCAGATCCTTAGATCTGATATTTGTGTTGGATTCCACCAACTGTGCAGTTACTAGAACCGACCCTCTAGTCTTGCCTAAAGACAATTTTCATTCTACTTTGGATTTATCTGTAGATCTGTTGTTTCGTGCACCGATTGTTGGTGTCAGTCCTGTGATTAAATCTCGTAATTTTCGCAAGACTAACTTTGTTAAACTGAATGAGCTCATTCTGAAGCATCCAATTATAGGGGTATTTCTAAATTGCCCGCTATTCCTAAAGCATTTAAAAAAAAGCATTTTATTTCACCATCTCAGCATGGTTTTGTGAAACGTAGATCTACAACCACTAACCTCTTAGAATTTACATCATTAACGATTGAAGGATTTAGGAATGCAAGGCAAACTGATGTCGTTTATACTGATTTCAGTAAGGCTTTTGATTCTGTTAATCATACACTTCTTCTTTTAAATTTAACCAAAAAAAGTTTCCCATGCAGTTTAATTAGCTGGATTCGTGAATACCTGACAGACAGAACATAGAAAGTTCTTTTCAAGTCTTCAAGTTCTAGGTCTATTTAAGTCACTACGGGGGTGCCTCAGGGTAGTCATCTGGGACCTTTGCTATTTACCCTTTTTATTAACGATCTTCCATCCGTTATAATTCATTCTCGTGTCCTCATGTACGCAAATGATGTTAAGCTTTGTCTCAGCTAGAGAGACATTATATCTCCCTCACGGTTGCAGTCTGACCTCCAAAACTTTCAGTCTTGGTGTCACACAACTTATTAAACCTAAACACATCTAATTGCAAGGTCATGACTTTTTTCAGAAATACTCCTCAGTTGATTACCTATTTTCTTAATAACATTCCGTTAACTAGACTTAACGAGATGATCGACTTGGGAGTACTTATGGACCATAAATTGACTTTGAAGTCCCATATAAGCACTACTGTCGGAAAAGCCATGGGTGTTCTTGGGTTTGTTAAAAGATGGGCAAAGGAATTTGATGATCCATATACTAGCAAAGTTTTTTACACCTTATTGGTTCGTCCAATTTTGGAATATGTATCCTGCATATGGTCACCCCAATACGATTCACATAAAGCAAGAATAGAATCAGTTCAAAAACAGTTCCTTCTCTTTGCTCTTCGTGGTCTGAACTGGGAGCGTAATATCAACTTACCTTTGTACTCTTTTAGACTTCTTTTACTTGACCTTCCTTCCTACTAATCGTAGATTAATGCTTGGCGTCATATTTATGCACAAGTTCCTTAAAGGGGATACAGACTCTCCCGAGCTATTGAGCTGAGTAAAACTAACAGTTCCTTGTAGACCTACTAGAAACTATATTGCTCTAACACTTCCACGATGTACTACTAACTACCTTCATACATTCATTCGAGTTCTTTGTTCTGATTATAATCGTCTTTATCATATAATCAGTTCAGAGCTCTCTATTCCTTTACTAAAAACTTCTATCCTTTCCTATCTAGCACGTAATTAGCTATAGTTTCGCTTTTTGTCTGTGTTTTGTGAATTGTCCCCGCGACTCGAGCCGTGCGTTATGCGGCTTGCGCCCCTCGGTCGGTTGGGCGGGAGGTGTGGGCAATTAGTGCTCCCGTTGGGATTCGAGGGTAAAAAAAAAAAAAATAATAATTCCTTGCATTTTTGGAGCAACGTTTCCTTGCCCTAGAGGCGATTGGTACCAAGCAATCCAGAGAAAGACAAAAAATATGTGCATCAGCGTCTGGCACAAACTCATCTTTATATCCGTTCTGTAGTAAGTTCAATCACAAACTGTTTCAGTGTGATAAATTCAAAACTAAATGTGCAGCAGAACGGTTAAACTGGGTGCAGAGACAGAGAATGTGTGTCAATTGTTTTAAAACCGACCACATGTCAAAGGCTTGTACCTGGAAGGGATGTTTGAAATGCGATAAAAAACACAATACATTGTTACATTTGGGAAACAACAACTTGAAACCAAATGTAACACCAACGGCCTCAGCTGCGTCCACATATGGAAGTAATAATGAAGTAAGTAAGCAAGTCGTCCCTGCTGACATTGAGTAGGGGAAGGCGGGGTATTGTGAGCCACTTTTTTTTATTGCCAGAAATTTTCTATTTAAACAAGATTTACTTCAAATTTGAGTGTTGGGTGTTATAGTATGAAGATCTAGCTTTCATTTGGTCACAACAGTTTAATGGAATATTTGAAAATTAGGTGATTCTAAGGCAATTTCCAAAAATACATTTTTTCGTGATTTTCTAAATTCTCGGGGTACTGTGAACCACTTTTAAAATTGAATAAAAACAGCGATATTTGTTCGGAAAATTTTATTTATTTCACTAGAATATAAATAATAATTAAGAAATTAGTTGTTGTAGTGAAAAAAAATACACACGTCAACCTGAAATGCAATTTATGTCCAATAACTTTCAGTTATTCTGGCACATTTCAAGTGCACTGCACGATCGCAGACGTTGCAATGTATGGTATTTCGCCGATTTATTTTTTCGGCGTGTTTTCAATACATAAGCATTCAACACATTAAAAATGTCGTTAAATGGCAAGAAAAAAAGTGGCTCTTAATTCCCCAAGAAAAAAGGTTCACAATTCCCCGAGCCCTCATTTTTAGAAAATGGCTGCAGAAAACAACAACAATAACAAATACATGCAAAATCCCGTTATAATTTTGAAAGCTAATATACACACGAATATTAAAAACATAGTTACCTCCGTCAACTCAAAGGAATAAAAAAAATATAAGGACATTCACGGAGTGTAAATTATACATCGAGAGCATCCAATTTCTATTTGTTAATAAAACAAAGTACCAATGCTGGTGCGCACACTTGTTTATTATGGAAAATATAGGGTATCAAACGACGAGTCGATAACAGTCATTCGCACCTGTCATAATTCACTGGGAAAAAAAAATGGCGCTGGTTCACGATTCCCCATGGCCCAAAATACCCCGCCTTCCCCTATACCCTGTACCAACTAGTTATATTAAATCAAGATCGGCATCAACTTAATTCAAAATTCCTTTTATCATGCAGCAACAGCTACCGCATGCTATTTCGCTCACTCTTGCCAGCCAGTGTCGTTTTAAGCGCTTCCATACAAAACGCATTTACGTATATCTTCGATATTTATTGTCCGATTTCGACTAAATTTAGTCAGATGATGCATTTTGGCCACATTATTAGGTGAATGTGATTGCTTTAAAACTTCGCTAGTAAATCGTTTTTTCCAAATTGCGGGGGCGGAAGTGGGCGTGGCAAAAATTTTCATCTATCTTAATTTGTGCAGACACTAAACAAAAGTTCGAAAGCCCTTGAAATCGCAATCAATTCAAAACAAAAGTTCGAAAGCCCTTGAAATCGCAATCAATTCAAAACAAAATTCCCCTTTACATGCAGCAGCAGCGAACGCATGCTATCTCGCTCTTTCATATCAGCCAATATCGTCTTGGCAGTTCAGTACAAAAGGCAAATGGCTATATCTCCGATGTTTATTGTCCGATTTGAATAAAATTTGGTCAGTTTGTGAAGTTTGATTATATAATAATGTCTACCAAATAAGAATTGCATATCTTTAATACAGCTCTTGTAAATTGATTTAAAAATTTTGTTTTTTCATTTGCGGGGGCGGAAGTGGGCGTGGCTAAAATTTGAGACAAACTTGACCCGCCTAGGCATAAGACGGATGTTCACACCAAATTTGGTAGCTCTAGCTATTATAGTCTCTGAGATCTAGGTGTTCATACGGACAGACGGACGGACAGACGGACATGTCTCAATCGACTCGGCTGTTAATGCTGATCAAGAATATATATACTTTATGGGATCGGAAAAGCTTCCTTCTGCCTGTTACATACATTTTAGCGACTTTAAAATACCCTTTTACCCTATGGGTACAGGGTATAAAAAGTATACCCTACTAGCGACAGCCAGGGTAATTGTTAAAGGGACCAATGAGCGAGAAGGAGAATTTCGTGCGCTCTTAGACAGTGGCTCCCAAGTCAATCTAATCTCAGAGAGACTAGTAAAACAATTATCTTTAAAAATAGAAAAGACATCGCTAAGAATTGAAGGAGTAGGAGGATAACCACAACTCAGCAGATCAAGAGTAAATGGAATCGAAATACACAGATCAACCCACAAAGCAATAACGCAAAAGTTTGACCTGCCGAAAACCATACATCTATCGGATCCCAACTTCAACAAAACTTTGAATTATTGAATTATATATTGAATTATTACTAGGAGCAGATCACCATTTCTCAATTTTACTACCTGGACAAGTAAAGAGTTGAACAACTCTTCGAAATGCAGAATTTGGTGGATCATTGCCGGAAAAATAAGTATGGCTACATCTGCACCTACAACTTGTATGGTGGCTACTAAGGCTGCTAAAACTGCCATTTGCTGAAGACTCTTCATCCCTGAGGGAGTCTCATGATGTGGCTGTTAGGGGATTCCTATCACTGGAAACCATGATGAGCCCAGAAATTAAGACAGAATATGTAAAGTTCATGAAAGAATATGAACAGCTTGGACACAAGGAACTCTTATCTTCTTCCTTATAATAACATCATTGACAAAATGATTCTGCGCAAATTAAATGAAGACAACATGCATTGTGGACAGAATGCATTACGAGGTTTTGCCAGAAAACAATATCACATTGTGAAAGTAAAACTGATGATACGGAATGTGATACAAAATTGTGTATCCTGCACAAAATTCAGGCCAAAACTCTTTAAACAAATAATGGGAGAGTTACCTGAACACCGCGTATCTCAAAATAGACCGTTCCTCATCTCTGGTGTGGATTACTGCGGACCTTTCTGGATTCATCATAAAATAAGAGGAAAACGTCCAGATAAGGCATACATTGCTGTGTTCGTATGTTTTGCAACAAAGGCAGTACACCTGGAATTGGTTGGAGAATTATCAACATCCTCACTTATCGGAGCATTATACCGCTTCATTGGACGAAGAGGAAGATGCCAAACGTTGTACTGTGACAACGCGACAAACTTCGTTGGAGCTAACAACCTGACATGGCAACTGGTGCAATTATGGAATTCTGTAACCAGAAAGGAGTTCAAATTAAATTTATTCCTTGACGGTCACCTCATTTTGGAGGTTTATGGGAGGCAGCTGTAAAATCAGCAAAACATTTGTTGCTAAAAAATGTTTCCACAGCCAATTTGACGTTTATTATTAAATTCTCGGCCACTAACTCCCAAGTCAAGTGATCCTAATGGTCTTACTGCGCTCACACCAGGACATTTACTAATTGGAGAACCATTGGTGGCTCAACCCGATCCAGAGCCAATCAGACAGAAAACGTTGCCAGAACAATAGGAGCTGACGCAACGATTAAAACATACCTTTTGGACACAATGGTTACAAGAGTATCTGCAAGGATTACAAAACTCCGCGAAGTGGAAGAAGCCTTTTAACAATGTGAAAGAAGGCATGATGGTGATCCTCAAAGAAGATAATGTACCCATTCTTCAATGGCCATTGGGGAGGATTATAAAATTATATCCAGGACCTGATGGTTATAGTCGTGTGGTTGGCGTAAAAACGGAATCTGGAATTTACAAACGTTCTATGCATAAATTAGCTCCCCTACTAAGAACACCAGAACCAGGAGAAAAACATCAACTTGATGACCCGTTTTTTTTGGGAATCATCGGCGTATTCCCAAAAAAAGGGTGTATTAATCCTTGTGAGGTCCATTTATGTGACGTCCTTCAATGTGACGTCCTGTCACGGTCGCCATGTAAAATTAATGTTACTTTATTAATTTATATATGAGTAAAAACGTTATAATATTTTTAGTTAGGACGTTTGTGCTCTTTGTCAGTTCTATTCAAAATGTCTTTTAGCTTATACATAAAAGCTTATGCTGCTTATTAGCAGCTACAAAAATAGGAGGGATTAGGAGCGAGTCTGACTAAAAAGCAAGCTCAGCATATTTAGGCTGGCTTGCCAGCAGAACTCATTTGAGTAAGCATATATACAGAGCGAAATGTATGCATGCAAGTTTGCGTACGTACATACAATTGTTCTTATATATATTTATAATTATAATTATTTATTGCTTGCAACAGAGTGTTACAAGCTGTGCTGATTGTAATTAAAGGTATAGAGAAATTTAGATCCTATATTGAAGGTCAAGATTTTGTCATAATAACAGATCATGTAGATTTACAGTGACTAATGAGGCAGAAAGACTTATCAGGTAGATTAGCTCGTTGGTCTCTGCAATTGGAAGGATTTGTGTTTAAGATAAAAAATATAGTGGTATGGAATCAGGTCCCATAATTAATCTAAATTCAGATCAGCTTAAGAGCTTGGAATACCTGGATCTTATCAGTCGAATAATAGAGAACCAAAATAAGCTGCCTAACCTAAAAAATAAGGTTCGCCTTGTATGGGATGCAGCCGCAAAATCAGGAGGGAAGGCCCTAAATGAATATATTCACAGCGGACCGGACTTACTGAACTCGCTATTGTATCTACTCATTTCCTTTAGAGAAGGACGTGGTGCGATCTGAGGCAATATTACTGAAATGTTTCACCAAATTCGTGTGAGACCAACACACAGGCATGCCCAAAGGTTTCTGTTGCCGCCGAAATGCAATATTTGCCTAGCGGCCAATATAGGGTTAAATTTATAAGCTTTGAATTTTGTTCAATTCTTTCCTTTGCTTATTCGTTCATAGCGGTAGCCTATGTGCTGGGAAATTAACCGCTACTTATTGTGCTTTAAGTTGCTTTAGTGGGTCTTTGCTTGTTGCTATGCAATTGAAGTTTTAGTTTGACTTGGAAAGCGACTTAGGGCACATTTTAATTTTAAAGCTGTACCAACATTTAGTACCATAAGCTATAAATCTAAACATATATATAATCCAGCACCTACGCGTGCAATAGTTAAAAGTTAAAGTGATTAATAAATGAAGTTTATGGAAATTTACTGGTGTTAGTCTGCTAAAAATTCGCCCTCAACAATTCTTTAAAATTAAAATTATACATAAAGTTTCTTGAGTTAACCCAAGAAATTCTTTATACGAAATACGCCGAATCCTTGTACGGTTGAACCTGGAACCTATTCGAACTAATCACATACAGGTTAACTTCGGTGATTACATAACCAATTTTCACTTATTGATACCTAACCTAAAAGCTTAATACGTTGAAAAGGAAAAATTAATGATGCCAAACGAAGACCTGTCAAGTGGAGTGTATCATTGCAAAAGATGCAAACAGGAGGACAATGACCGCATGGTCCAGTGCAATCGGTACCAGTCCTGGTATCATTATGACTGTGTGGAAGCCAAGGAGGATGGCCTGGACAGCAGCTGGAACTGTGACTGCGCAAGCGTAGCTTCTGAAGCAGTCACAACCATATTGGCCAACGCTCTGCAATCCTTCGCAAAAGCCATACATGCAGGTGGGCCCCAGGCTGCATCATCACCGGCAAAGTCATCACAAGTGCAAATGGGACCTGGGCAAGATTTTGAACTTTGCGCGCCAAAACACCCGGTGGCAGCACAACCAGCGATACGTGACACGTGGCATCTCTATAACGTTACGTCACCGCTAACGGCAAACCATTTGCAATCAACATACTTGTCTTCTACAACGGCACGACAACCACGTGTCACCGTTCGGGAACAACCTCAACCGAGTGAACCGCTGATGTGGCCCTGGCTCTCTAACTTTACCCAAAAGATGAACAAGGTGCCTTCAGATGAGCCAGTCAACCAGACGGAAAGGGAACCCAGCTGTCAACCACGTTGCTCAGGAACACTGACCCCAAGCGCATCACAAATTGCAGCGCGTCAGGCAATTCCGAAGGAGTTACCAACATTTGACGGCAACCCGCAACAGTGGCCACTGTTCTATAGCAGTTTTCAAACAAGCACTGAGATCGCTGGCTATACAGACGCCGAAAATCTCATGCGACTACAAGCTAGTCTTAAGGGTAAAGCACGAGAGATGGTTCAGTGCAAGTTGCTCCTACCAGCCATGGTTCCTGAAATCATACGAACATTGCGTATGTGCTTCGGACGGCCAGAGCACATTCTGCACGACTTGCTGGAAAGGGCGAGACAAATGCCTCCACCCAAAGATAAGCTCGAACCGCTTATCGAGTACGCACTGTGCGTACGGAACATCTATTCTACGATGGAAGCTTACGAACTTAGAAGCTACATGGATAATCCAATGCTCGTGCAAGAGTTAGTGGGAAAACTGCCCACACAATTAAAACTGCAGTGGGCAATGCATCCTAAACATCCAAAATCACCATCGATAGAAACCTTCAGCAACTGGATATTTGACATAGCTGAAGCAGCCAGCCAGGTGACACCGTCCTTATATCACAAAAGAAGTGGAAGCCTTCATCACCACGTGGAAGTACCAGAGAAGCACTTTCAGGCGCCTACATGCATCCCTTGTGACGGAGCAG
This sequence comes from Drosophila prosaltans, assembly GCA_018151275.1. Taxonomy (NCBI): domain Eukaryota; kingdom Metazoa; phylum Arthropoda; class Insecta; order Diptera; family Drosophilidae; genus Drosophila; species Drosophila prosaltans. The sequence goes on from JAECWY010001803.1 coordinate 48,543, forward strand.
ACCACAAACTGCAAAATTGCAACCAGTTCCGATCGATGTCTTTAGAAAGGAAAAGGTCCCTTCTGCGCGGTCACAGACTATGTCATCAGAGCCTTAATCGCCACCGCTCGAAGTGCCAACGGGAAAAATTGTGCGGCATCCGAGGCTGCAAAAGCAAGCATCATCCATTGATCCACGAGAAGCAGCAGTTAATACAAGCCGCCGCAACTAGTGACATACACGAAGTTTCAGCCACGGTTTCAGATGTACAAAAACTGGAGGACAGACATACACATGTGCATGGAGATTCGGGTCAAACCCATTTCCGTGTTGTTCCAATTCAAATCGTAAATAAGAATAAAGTAACTAATACTTTTGCATTTCTAGATGAGGGCTCATCAGTGACGCTCATTGAAGAAAAGGTCTATAAGCAGCTGGGCTTGAAAGGCGTGCCCCAACCATTGTGTCTAAAATGGACGGATGACACGACACGCAGAAACGATGCATCGAAATGTGTCACGCTGACTATTGCCATTCCAAGGAACGGCAAACAATTCTCCCTGGAGGATGTCCATAGCGTAGATGGGCTTCATTTACTTGTACAGTCAATCGACATGCAAACATTCGCCGAAAAGTTCCCATACTTGGCGGGACTACCCGTAGCATCATATACCAATGTGCTTCCCAGCATCCTTATTGGCGCAAATAATTGGAACCTTGCTGTGCCCCTCAAAATAAAAGAGGGTAAATGGCATGAACCAATAGCGTCCAAAACGCGTCTGGGCTGGACGCTCCAAAGCTGCTCATCGCCGAGCCAAAACAGCGGACATGTTAATATGCATATGTGCGGCTGCAGCTATGACGACGCTAAAATGCACGAAATCGTCAAACAAGCGTTTTCATTAGACGCGACCCCACCAAAAGCGATGTCATCTAAAGAGGACGTTCAAGCTCTAACGAGTCTACAATCGACTGCCGTTTTGAGAAATGGCAGATATGAAGTCGGTCTACTCCGGAAGGACCCTGACATCACGCTACCTAGTAGCTACGAAAACGCACTCGCTCGCCTCAAATGCCTACAACGACAATTTTTTCGCCAACTCAACCTGAGAGAGTTAATTCAAAAGGAGGTGGATAACCTCGTCGACAAGGGCTATGCGCCAAAGCTGACTCCGGAGGAAATTGCTGTACCAAATAATCGAGTATGGTATCTGCCGACCTTCATCACCAGAAATCCCAACAAGCCAAAAAAGGTTCGCTTTGTATGGGACGCAGCCGCAAAATCAGGAGGAAAAGCCCTTAATGATTTTATTCACAGCGGACCGGACCTGCTGAACTCGCTATTGGATCTACTTATCTCCTTTAGAGTAGGATGTGTTGCGATCTGTGGCGACATTGCGGAAATGTTTCACCAAATTCGTGTGAGACCACCCGACAGGCATGCCCAGAGGTTCCTTTGGCTCGACGAGAACTCCGATACACATAAACCAAACGTGTACGTGATGGAAGCACTCACTTTCGGCATCAACTGCGCTCCTTGTATTGCGCATTTCATCCGGGACAAAAATGCAGATCGCTTCCAACATCAGTATCCACTTGCAGCGCAGGTAGTGAAGGATTACCAATACGTGGACCACTTCATCTACAGCGACAACGGCAACACAAAAGTTGCAGACATGACGATTCAAGTGTGAAATATCCATGCAGCGTGTGGCTTTCATATTCGCAGCTGGTCATCATCAATATCTGCCAAGAAAATTGAAATTGCTGCAACCGAGAAGATACTTGGCCTGTACTGGAGGCCAGATTCTGAAGACTTCATATTCATCTGCAAGTTTGCCAGGCTGAGACGGAATATCTTTGAAAACGAAAGAACACCAACAAAGCGCGAGCTTCTTCAAGTACTGATGTCAATGTTCGATCCACTCGGCTTTATCTCGTGCTTCACCATAGAGCTGAAAATTCTTCTGCAAGATGTCTGGAGAAGTGGTATCGGTTAGGACGACAACCTCCCCGACGAACTATTGCCTAAGTGGACGCTGAGTAACCGCATTAGAGAAAATAAACGGTTGTCAATAAATTCTAGCTGGTACTGGTCCGACTCCAAGACGGTGCTCAAATGGCTACGAATGGATCCACGCAAGTTTCAGCAGTTCGTAATGCACCGAGTTGGCGAAATACTGGAAACCTCCGACGTCAACCAATGGAATTGGGTGCCTACCCATCAAAACCCTGCAGACTTGGCCACCAAGGCAACTACTGCAAATAAATTCACCAAATGGTTCAACGGACCAGAGTTTTTACTGGAAGACGTCTCCGAATGGCCAAAATGTGACGACCTGGGTCCACTAAGCAACGCTGAAGTCAGGCATAACTTATTCTTCATCAGCAATCCGAGGCTGGAACCAATAATCAACACCGAATACTTTTCCGACTGGCGCAGACTATATCGAGCCGCAGCTCGGTTCATCTTCTACATAGAAAAGCTGCTGGCAAGACACAGGAAAATATCGCCACCTCAAGAAGTTTCTTACGAGATGATTTAGCGAGCTCAGATATTCATCCTAAGACTTGTGCAGATGTCTGAATTTGAATCGGAAGTCTGCAATTTAACGTGAGGTAAACCTATAAAAGCAAATTCCAAACTAATATGTTTGAATATTTTCCTAGATGAGAACCAATTGCTACGCACCAAAGGACGAGCAGAAAACCTATGCAGCCAAAACCAAATAGTACTTCCATATGGGCACCACGTCACGAGGCTGATAATCAATTGGTATCATGAGAAAATGCATCACATGTCCCATGAGACGTGTATCAACAGAATCCGAGGAATCTATTACATACCACGTCTGCGAGTCCTGTATAAAAGCATGCGAAAGCAGTGTCAACGCTGCAAGAACCAAAGTGCTAAGCCCGTCTTGCCACAAATGGCACCCCTGCCAGTAACCAGTAGGTCGTTGACGGGAGAAAAGATGGGGCGCTATTTTTACATGCCTTACTATAAGAGCCGAGCATTTGGAATTGGCCTGCTCCCTGGATACTGCATCATGCATTATGTGCATTCGAATCTTCTGAAATCGGCGAGGAACTCCAAGGGAGTTATATAGCGACAATGGTACCAATTTCAAAGCTGCGAAAAAGATCATGTGCGACGACTTCCAAAAGATCAATTTTATCGAAGTCGAATCTTCGTTCGACAACATAAAATGGAATTTTAATCCACCAGCGGCTCCTCATATGGGGGGAGCATGGGAGCGCCTGGTACTTTCGTTACTTTCGTTTCTCTAGACAGCAAAGACGATGAAGCAATAACGCCAAACCATCTGCTAATCGGATCAGCGAGCGGCTATAAGCCAATCTTCGACACAACTTCTACTGTGCGGCATTCATAGCAAGCCGTACAACAATTTGCCGACCAATTTGGGAAGCGCTGGGTGCGGGAATACGTTCCGGACTTGGCCAGACGAGGAAAATGGTTCGCAAAGAGACCACCAGTAGCAGTTGGAGACGTCGTTCTAGTAGTCGACGAAAATTTACCCCTCAACAACTGGCCAAAAGGGATAGTGGAGGAAATAGTACTAGCGAAAGATAACCAAGTACGGCGAGTGGTTATCAAAACTGCAAGCGGAACTCTACAAAGGCCAGTGGCTAAAGTGGCTGTATTGGACGACGACAATGCGGAAGTGAAACCAGCCCCTGAAGCGGACAAGTTTACGGGGGGGAGAATGTTGCCGCCGAAATGCAATATTTGCCTAGCGACCAATATAGGGTTAAATTTATAAGATTTGAATTTAGTTCAATTCTTTAAAAATTCGCCCCTAATTGTCGAACTCAACAGTTTATTTGGCTCGACGAGAACTCCGATACACACCAACCAAACGTGTACGTGATGGAAGCACTCACTTTCGGCATCAACTGCGCTCCTTGCATCGCTCATTTCATCCGGGACAAAAATGCAGATCGCTCCCAACATCAATATCCACTGGCATCCACTTCATCTACAGCGACGAAGCCGACACAACAGTTGCAGACATGGCGATCCAAGTGCGGAACATCCATGCATCGTGTGGCTTTCACATTCGCAACTGGTCATCAAATTCAAATTCATCAAATTGTGTCTGAAAAGATAGTCGAAATTGCAACCGAGAAGATACTTGGCCTGTACTGGAGGCCGGATTCTGATGACTTCATGTTCATCTGTAAGTTCGCCAAGGCTGAGACGCAACAAAGAACACATTTAAATCGTTATTTAGGCGCGTAAGAAAAATTCTCGCATGCGATTTAAAGTCCTTAGCACTGCTTGAAAGTTTGGTTATCAATTGAAGAATAGAGGGCGCAACGCAGCTTTAACTATTGTCTCGAGCTTTCGATTATGCCAAATAAAACCAAAATTGTCATAATATTCAAGCTATCGAAAGGCATGGGCAGAAAACGTGATTTTTGGCACATTCCTCCGGGAAAATAGAGTCAAAAAAAATTGTATATGCTTGGGCATTAACACCCACAGGTATGTTTCACTAAAAGAAAAAAACTGGAAGCCACCGATCTTCCTAATAAACGCAAATTATTGGAGGCTCAGCTTTGCGGAGAGCACTTGGCTGCGGGAGTACCCCTGCATTTTTTTGAATTGGAGTATATCAGCACTTGGGAAGTTGACAAAGATATAGGAAAGAAAAACAACAGTAACACTGTAACCACCATTAACCGAGACCAGAACGCCCTCATCAGTGTCGTTATTTCATTCGCCGATGTCGAATGTCTCCAGCGATCGGTGGTGATCATTTATTTGTGTGTGCAACAGTTAAAAGCCCCCCTCATAGCAAATTACAGGCCCCGATTTAAGAATATAACTTTGCTTAAAATCAAAACAGTTAGCGTAAAGTCATACAAAAAGAAATAATACAATTTGTTCTTGATTCTCGATTCGTAAAAGTAAAAGAAACGATAAGCCATTCAAGAAGTGTGAATTAGAACAAGACTTGTGTCGCGGTATACATAACGAGTAGCCCAAAAGAAAAAAAAAAAAATATAGCAACACATGGAATCAATGCCTAAGTAACCAGAACAACCGTTATAGGATTTGTTCAATAATTAGGTATTGGTTTATCCAAGTATTTTGTTTTGTTAAATACATATATAAAGACAAAAGAAAAAAACCAATCAAATCAGTGAATTAAGAATTTCCTCTAGCATAAAGCCAGGTTTAAGCAATAAATGGTGACAGCAGTCACCAAATCATCGTTGGAAGGCCTTCCATCGTTGGAGCAACAATCCAAGTAAAACATATTTTACAAAAATGCGAGTAAGTTTACCTGTTTAAAAATTTTTTCTATTTGATTTTAAATATATATATGTATATATATATTTATATATTAGATATAAATATTCACATGTTCATATTTTGTCTGCATATTTATGTGCCTACAAGTTTTTATATAAATTAATATATACATAAATCTACTCTCAATACTTTACTACCGGTCCTCCTAAATTGGTAAGAATCATATGGATGGTATAATACCGTAACTGGTGTATATTATAGTTGTGTTTATGGTCATCCAAATGATTCCCCTCGCCTTATTTTTTTTGCGTAAGCATTTGTGGTTCTCGTTTCGACACCTACTTTTGCTATTGCTTTGCAACAGCTGATCTTAACTACAGGTCAATGCACTTAGTTATGTTCGCGAAATAACGTACAGCACACAGGTCTTGTTCTGATACACTGCTATTTGACTTTGAGAAAAAAAAAAAAAATAAAAATAAATAATATCAGGAAAATGAATTAAACCATGCCGAATGCAACCTAAGAAAATTTGTTTTAAGCATTTAAATTGAATTCCAAAAACCAAAACTTCAAGATAATAATGAAAATGAAACAACTTTTGCGTTTAATAGGCCCAATGGAGGGTATCTAGTAGTCAACCTTGCACATGTTTTTTGTTTCCCTTATACTTACTAGGGCTTTGAGGTAAAGTCCGTCTCAAACATATTGAAGAAGTAAAGTACCCCAACCCCTGTTCAAAGTGGAGTTACAGCCCACGTGTGATAAAACATTAAAAACCAACGCAGTGCTCCCGATATATAATCTACAACTCTTGCTATACCGCAGAATCACTGTCGAAGAGCCACACAGGAGAAACCACCCTCTACAATGCACATATTGCCAGGAGTTTGGGCATATAAAATCACTCTGTAGCTTTCGCCCAGTTTGCGTTGACTGCGGACAAATTCATCAACACAGTGTCTGCTCCACCAACAAATCAAACACCAATACAAGGAAGTGCAACAACTGCGGTGGAAATCACACCGCAAATTACAGAGGATGTCCTGTCTATAAGAAACTGAAGGCCCGTCTTAGCGCAAAGAAATCTACGGCTCGTATCCAGGGCTCGACACTTATTTCCTCGCAAACCACACCGGGAATATTCTTCTCAACAACAACTACTCCTGGAGTAACATTTGCAAGTGTGCTGCGCAACGGAAGTTCACAGCCTTCTACAACCGTAAATCCCGCTGCAATCTCAACCAATGCAGCCCTAAGTCTACCCGCACTCGGCCAGCAACCCAACGGGATCGAAACGTTGTTGATCTCGCTTAATCAAAACATGAAAAATTTCATTTCAAATTTTCAAGCAAACTCTTTAAGTGTCCAAACAACTTTTGGTAGTACAACCGTCGCTGCACTTTATTGCCCACCACGCTTCTTGATCTCTGAAAAAGAACTTATTGACTTCTTTGGGGATCCCGCCTGGTAAATCCAAAAGGCAAACAGCTGTATAATACAATCATCAACCCAGCTAACAAAATGGGCTATTTGTCACCGGAAAAACCCACATACTGGCCATCAGATCCACGCAAGCTCCCAGATCTAATAGACTTTGCAATCACCAGGGGATTTGCGCACAATTTAATAAGGGCAGAGTCACTAGCAGAATTGCCATCTGACCACTCGCCAGTAATTTTCACAGTTTCAACACATCCTCAAGTCATAGAGCACCCATCCGACCTAACAAAGTATAAAACAAACTGGCTCAGATTTAAGAAATATAAAAGTACCCATGTTGAGTTGAATCCCAAACTAGACAATGAGCTGACATCGAGTTTTGCACCCCATCTCTAGAGTCGATGCTTATCGAAGCAGCAGAAATTTCCACCCCATATATCGGATACACCCGGGAAAAACACAGGTCATACAACCGGCTAATTGAACTATTTGTAACAAATAAAAGATGGCTTAGGTGAGAATGGCAAATGTCTCGATCCCCGGCAGCAAAAATTCGCCTAAGAACAGCTTCTCGAATTCTAGCAAAAGCGCTTAGGCAAGAAGAAGCAAGGGCACAGCGGCAATATATCGAGAAGCTTAGCCCTACCAGCACCAAATATCCGCTGTGGAAAGCTCACCCAACTATGACTGCTCCAACTGAGATTATTTCTCCTTTAAGATGTTCAACTGGTAAATGGGCCCGATCAGACGAAGAAAGAGCACTCACCTTTGCAGCTCACCTGAAAACGGTATTTCTGCCAAACCCATCATAAAACTCATTTCAGGTCCCACCAAAATATAAATACCACATCATCAGCTTGGCTTTCGTGAAAAGCATGGCACAATTGAGCAAGTCAACCGTATCACCTCAGAGATCCACACAGCATTCGAGCAAAAAGAATATTGCACAGCAATTTTTCTCGACGTCGCCCAAGCCTTTGACCGAGTCTGGCTTGATGGCCTAATATATAAAATAAATCCGACGCTTCCACAATATACACACAAGCTAATATAATCTTATCTATTCAACAGAAAATTCGCTGTACGATGTAATAGCTTCACCTCTGATGACTTCGACTCAAAAGCAGGTGTACCTCAAGGCAGCGTGTTGGGTCCAACACTTTATATTTTGTACACAGCGGACATACCAACAAGCCCTGCACTCATCACATCTACTTTTGCCGATGACACGGCTACGGTTGCTGCTGAGCAACTGGCAACGCATTTAAAGGAAATTGATAAGTGGCTAGCAGATTGCCGCATCCGTGTAAATGAACAGAAATGCAAGCACGTTCGTTTACCCTCAATAGAAGAAACTGCCCTTCATTGACGCTCAACAACGTGCCAGTGCCTCAATCCGACGATGTTGTGTATCTTGGAGTTCACCTGGACATTAGATCAACTTGGCGTTGGCACATCGAAGCCAAGAAAAAGCAGCTAAAGCTTAAAGCAACCGGACTACATTGGCTTATCAATGTATGATCTCCCCTATGTTTAGAGTTCAAAGTTCTTTTCTACAACTCGGTGCTAAAACCCATCTGGATGTACGGCTCTGCAATGTGGGGAAACGCAAGTAAGAGCAATATCGAAACCATACAAAGGGTGCAATCTAAGGTTCTCAGAACTATCACGGGAGAAAATTGGTATATCCGAAACGAAAACGTACAGAAAGATCTACATATTAACAGTGTAACAACCGAAATAATGGTACAACAGCTAAAGTACACCGCTAAACTGCGGCACATCCGAATACCCTCTTTCAATCATTAACCCGAGTATGTGATAGAACTCGTCTCCAAAGAAAAGACATTCCAACCCTCTAACTAATAATCAGGGCTATATACTAATGTAGTATTCTTCAAATGCTAGATTGCGAAATAGATTATGATAAAACTAGAAAATTGTTAGTCTTATAAAGTTAAATAAGAGATCCAACAAAATAAATAAAACGTATAAAAAAAAAAAAATCATAATAAATACTTTTACTCTTGTTATGTAGAATAGAATTAATAAAAATAGTATAACGTAAGATGAAATCCCGCAACAATCATGAATAATTATAAAATAAACTATTTTTTGAAGTGAAACCAAAAAGAAATATGGAGTGATTATAGTGTATTTTCCTGATGGCGTGGCAATTTAAAATTTAGTTACATGTTTTTGGGGGATCTTCGTTTACATCCGCAACAGAGGATCCAAAGGTAGGGATGGGTATAGAGCAAGCGGGTGCAATTCCAACTTTAGCCCCGCCGAATTCATTCCGAATGAATAAGAAGCCGTTTGTTTTGTTATTTAAAAAAATTTGTGAATTTGTTTTTATATCGTTTCGTCGATATGTTTAGTTTTCATTTGATCGTCCTGGTCTACCGCCGTCATTTTTAGCTTCAAAAGGGATCCTTAATAAAATTGTGTAGAAGGAGAGTCCTGTATCTAGCAACAAAACCCACCCCACCCTGAAAGAGCTACGGAACCATAGGGTCCCACTCGTTAGGCATAGAGACTCCCATGCTGGATCTAAATAGCAACCGACACCTATAAGGCTCAACTTCGGTTTGCTGTCTTATCCAAATAAATTGTGAAATACTTCACAATTATATATACATACAAGTAATTGCTACATAAATTTTTGGCACCCAACGTTGGTCTGCTAACGTGGCCAAAACATATAGTGGATAGTTATCGGCATTAAGGCTAGGTTTTGACTTTTTTTTAAATTGTTACCGCACACCCGGGATTTTTACAACACTTTGATGATGGAATAAACGAAAATCTCGGGATGTTTGCCGGTTTATGTTGATAGCTTGGAACACTACGGTTCCATTGCCATGGACTAAAATTGACTCGCAATTCTTAACAACGCACAGTGGGGCCTCTGCCCGAATAGCTGACCGAAAATCATTTTTTTCACCATCGCGTTTGGCAAAAATGAAAAGTGAAATCGACAGACAATACTTCATATGTTATGGATCCAAAATATTATTGAAATCCGATAAGAGTTGTGGGTGCTACATCGTCTCAAAGTGGAGACATTTTTCATGTAAGAAAAAATTTAGAATTTAAAAAAAAACTTGCAACTTTGAAACTGTATATTGGCCCAATTAAACAACTGATCTTGAATATTTTTACTTTATTCGAAAAGTTGATCATTTTTTAGTTTTTTGTTGTAAAAAATTTTTGACCGTTCGTTCCTATGGTAGCTATATGATATAGTCAACCAATTCTGACGAAACTTGGTAGATATTTTAGAAAGTATATTAAACTAATAGAATTCAAATTTCATATTGAAAAACAACAAAGTTGTGGAAGCTTAACTTTATTCTCGACCAATCACTCCTATGGGAGCTATAAGATATAGTCAACCGATTCTGATGAAACTTGATAAATATGTTAGAAAGAGTATTTAACTAATTGAATTCAAATTTCGTAATATTTGAGTAAAAAACAACAAAGTTATGAAACCTTAATTTTATTCTCGACCTATCGTTCCTATGTGAGCTATATGATATAGTTATCCGATAAGGATGATTTCGAGATATACAATGCCTACAGCAAAAAGAAGTCTATGTGTAAAATTTCAGCTTAAATTAAAAATTTCAATTTAAATTAAAAATTAAAACAAAACATTAAAAAATCTTATTTATCTTTATCGAATTCAAATAATAAAGTTCATTTGTCATCAAAAAAAGCGTTTTTTAAGTGAATTTTAAGGGTAAAATATGCCTAGAAATATTTTTCAACTTTGACCTTGAATATCTAAGCAACCCGAGTACGTGGCACCTCGGTAATAAATCCATTTGAAGCTTGAACAATTAGCTATCAAATGCTTTTTAAATTTTGAAAATCGCTTCACTACTTTAGAAGATATGATTTTTGATAAGCGAAATGAGAAAAGGCCCCACTGTGCGTCGTTACCGCCATGAAAAATTTTTTCAGTCTTTTTGGAATACCTAAAAAAATAGTTTATGACCAGGGTGCGGAATTTTCTGGCAGTATATTTAAAGATTTCTGTAACCAATACGACATCCAATGTCATATAACTTCCTTCCAGCAGTCTTCCAGCAACTCTCCAGTAGAACGATTACACTCGACACTTACTGAAACCTATAGAATAATCACAGAATTAAAAAATAACATTAGAAAAATAAACAGATCAACAAACACGAAGAAACTCTTTCGGGAACACTTCTCACATACAATAATGCATTCATCTACAAAATACACACCTTTTGAACTTTTCACTGGACATATATTTGAACAAACAATTAAATACGACACTAATCCTGAATATTTACAAAAATTAAATTTTTTTCAATCAAAATTATACCAAGAGATAATAGAGATTTTACATAAAAATACTAAAAGCAAACTTGATAAACTCAATGAAGCTCGGAAATCCCAAGCCCCCCTTATCAACTAATGATAGTATATTTCGAAAAGAAAACCGTAGAAATAAGTTAACGCCAAGATTTTCTAAACATAAAGTCTGATGAGATAATGGTAACACACTTATCACCACACGCTTACAAAAAATCCATAAATCTAAAATAAGGCGAACAACAAAATAACAATTAGTATAATCATTGCTTTTAACGCATTGTAAACAAAATACAGAAAAAAAAAAAAAATTTGTAGCAGAAAATGCTACTAAAACAACTCGGAAAAATTAACTTTTCAGCATACCATTATATCCTTTTGTGTTGCGATGGAATGCGATGGACAACTACGGACCGATGAGCAAACCCAAGTCACACAAGGAGAATCAGCGGTATCCACCCTGACACCCCATTCTAAACGCATTTGATTCATTTTGGGGAGGGAGGTTGGTAAACCCAACACCCTGGTCACTAAAAATTTAGAGACGAGACCCAGGAAAAAAGACGTGGCAGCGACTCTTTCCTGTTCCCAGAAATCATCACACATATAATAAACATACATAAAACATACATACACACATGCATTAATTCAATTATAACAGACACACACAAACATACAAAATGTAGACACTCAAAACATTCTTAATAAAAAGACACTTCTGTTTTAACATTTGAATCGAACGGACGTTTGAGTTGCTCTGGCAAAGTTGGGTATATACACCTCTCACACACACTCTCGTTCGAACCATCTAGCTCCCGATGGTAATTAGCGCGTAATAGTAGTATTGTTGCCGGTCCCATAATTGAGTGTTCTTCTGTGACGTCTTTAACTGAGACGCTTGGCAAGGTATCCTATACTGCTTCTTTCTCTATTTTCGAGCAATGGTATAGTGAGCTTGTATCAATGTATCCATATATTAATACTCGTATATTCGTACTCGAAATCATATATTGATATGAAGTCGCTATATAATCGCAAGATGTTAAATTCGCAAGTAAGAAAAACCGAACATCTAATATACGTTTGCTCAATGTTGTTGGATAAATACTTTTATTCATGTTCTTTTTCTATCGTTGTTATTTCCCCCTTTTTAAAAAAAATTTAAAAATTTTTTATTTTTGTTTGTTTAGCCCCCGTTCTGGGATTTCTGAATAAAAATGATTTAATATTTATTTATTTCTTTTTTTACATTCGTTTGCTTTTTCGAAATAATTTCTAAAATCTTTTAAAATGATCTTCATCTAATAAAAAGATATTCCTCCGAAGCGTATAAATTCGAAATAAATTCTACAAAAAAATAATGTGAAGTCTGTGATGAAACTGTCTACAGCGCAATTAGAATACTCGCATAACAAAGTAATATTAATGTAATAATATTATATTATAATAATGTTAATATTTCTATAAACATTAAAGTTAAAAAAATGCATTCCTTTTTCAGAACGAGTTCTCGAAAAGAAATCTGTTTGCATGGAGCGGGCTGTTATTGATATAATCAATATGTTTATTGAACTGCTGGATTTTGAGCAATCAGACTCAAAGGGAAGGCGAGTATTCCAACTACCCTTAGAAAAATTAAATGATGCAAATTGGCGTACCGAGGGATTTTTGCCTATTGATAAATGGGATTTCATTCAATTTCATAAAATATACCGTACAATATATCTGGCACCCGAGGATGTTTTAAAAACATTACAGTTTAGAAACTATGAAAACATTCGTTATGAGCTCCATCATCTCCGTAGCGATTGTATGGACTTGTTTTCCTATTATAACTCGAAAATGATACTAGCGTTAGTTGCTGGCTCAAAACGATCATTGGACTTTGTTCGTCAAAATATTCTAAGGTATGTATTAAATTTAAAAGTAAATCCGTTATCTCACGTCTCAGACAAATCGAATAGCAACCTTACTAAAAAATAGAAACCAGCAAACTAATGTATAATTACCTAAATATTTTATTAAAATGATTCACCACATGACGAAATATTTTTTCACTATTTTAGACAACTTTTTTTGCGGAAAATAATACAGCTGCAGCTGCAGTATCGATTACACTGATATTGACCAAATGATTTTTAATAATACAATATATGAATTGAATATATTTTAATTACTACTTAAACAATTTTTTTTTTTATTTTTTTGAAAACAATATATTGTTGTACATATTTCGAAATATTTCGACCAACATCAACCTATATAAAAAATGCTATGCTACCACAAGGGCCAACAGTTGTGTTGATCCGAATTGCCAAACCTTATTTGAAGTGTAAGACTTCAGCCCATACAATAAACTATGAGAAATTCAAAATCCCAAAAATAAATTTTTTACAGACTTGAAAAAAAGTTACTTTTTCGACCCATTTCTGGAGACTATTTAGTACAGATAGTTCATATATAATAAAGATATTTTGGAAATTTGAGTAAAATCGCTTAAAGTAATTTTTGACATACAGGTAGCAGTTTGAAGAAACCGTGTCTAGATTGAATGTTGTTGCCTGCTTCTGGCTCTGTGTGCACAGGTATACGGCTGTATCTTATAAACGGCTTTAGATTTTGAAATCCTTTTGCTCAGATATCTTAGACATTCTTGGGGTAAGATTAAAACTGCGAGTTTGTGGGCAGAGAGTGGCGCAAGTAAATTCGGGTGGCATTTTAACTGACGGACACACATTCTTGAGCTCGCGATCGCGGCCTTTTTTGCTTCTTACCCATGCCTCTATCAACTAACTCGTACATTTATGACCCTTTCTTAAACTCAGAATCTTTGCTTATACGTCACTCAGTTAAGTGTGCGTGCCCACAAACTCGAGCTCGCTACCTCTTTTTCCTCCAGCATTTGCTTCTGAGGTCCCTCTTCCCACAAACTTGAGCTAGCTGTTCGAGACATTCACTTGTGCGTCTTTCTGTCTACAAACTAGTACACTATTCAATGCCCGGCGCAAAAAAGAGTTGGCATCCCCGGCCAACAAGTTCTGCTTCGATGCCGATAGCCGAGTCGAAGAGGGCCGTAAGAATTTTGCCGCCATACTAGCCACACAGGAGCTCCCGGAGACTGTGTGGGCCCGTCTGTCCGAACATGAGTCCTACTGTACAAAGTCGGCTCCGAAGATTAGAATACAGTTGGATCCGACGAGACGAACCGAAGCAACAGGTTCCCTAGAATTGCCTAACGAGGGGGAAAAGTTTTAAACGCCAAAATGGGATGGCCGTTTTAATACCCGCCCCCCGGAATCGCCCCTTCGAGGACCAGGCGAGTCGTCCAATTTGAGGATTTGTCCAGAGGGAAGCAGGGGTAAGAAGAAATAAAAATGAAGCAAGCAAGTCGTCCCTGCCAACGCCCAGTGGCGCGTTCGGCAAAAATGAAAAGTGAAATCGACAGATAATAAGTTATGAATCCAAAATATTTTTTGAGTGGGTGCTACATCTTCTCAAAGTGAAAAAACTGTAAAATTTTTACAAAAACTTGCAACTATGAAACTGAGTATTGGCCTAATTAAACAACTGATCTTGAATATTTTTTCTTTATTCGAAAAGTAAATCAATTTTTAGTTATTTGTTGTAAAAAAATACAATAAAAGTTGATACCTAGTAAATCTTGATCTTGAATATTTTTACTTTATTCGAAAAATAGATCAATTTTTAGTTATTTGTTGAAAAAAAAAATACAATAAAATTTGAAACACCTAGTAAATTCAAAAAACAACTAAATTTTCGCATTTTTTAAACTTTGGTGAAGTAGAATCAATAGAGATTCACGAAGATTCACGATCATATACACGTGATAGAAATAACATACACCTATCAGACCTATATAGTGTAGTCTTGCGCTTTTTTGCGCAAATTTGTCAAAAATCCAAAAAAGAAGAAGAGCGCATGCAAATTTGGCAAACTGTTATTTGATATTTACATATTTATAATGTAACAAAATCATAGGAGAGCATATAAAACAAGTCACACCTACATGAAATGTTAATAGCTTAAGAAAAAAGTGTAATTTAAGAAAAAAAAATTTTTTCATCCGATTGTTCTTATGGGAGCTATAGCATATAGTCAACCGATTTGGCTGAAACTTAGCACACACATTTTTACACCCTTGCAGAGGGTATTATAAAATTGGTCAGATGTTTGTAACGCATAGAAATATACGTTTCCGACCCCAAAAAGTATATATATTCTTGATCAGCATCAACAGCCGAGTCGATTGAGACATGTCCGTCTGTCCGTCTGTCTGTTTGTTCGTCGCTTTTCGAACTTAAATTTTAAGCTACGTAGTTGAAACTTGGTAGTTTGCTTTCTTAAAGGTGTATCGGATAATAGGGTTCCAATTAAAATTTTTTTAATTTTCTTTTGGAATATAAATCTTATTTGTACCAAAACACTACCCACCAAGTTTGACTCAAATCGGATAATTATTACGGCTACAAATCAATAAAACAAATCATCCATATAAGCTATTTACTCCAGCAACAAAAAATTTCAAAGAAATCTGCCGTACCAACACCAGAGACCCTAGTTCGAATCCGCGCGGCACCAAATAAGAAATATATAAAATTATTGTTTTTTTGTTGTTGCATTTAAATTCAATTTGTATCCATACACTATACACCAAGTTTGAACTAAATCGGATAATTATTAAGGTTACAAATCAATAATCATATTTGATAGAAATTAAATGTATTTTAATGCTCACGCTCACACATACATATGCAAAAATTCAAAAATTCACGCGGTGTGTGAGAGAGACAGAAATATTTTAGTTGTGTTCTTACACAGAACGAAATTGAAAGAGCGAGATGCAATGGGTTTGCTATAAATGTCGAATTAGCTTACGCTAGCGAAGTAAGGACGGTGGCGTAGTATGTAGAGATCGGTGGCACGATGTGCTCGATCGGTGTTTGATGGTTCAATGCTCGGTGAAGTGAAAATTTTCAGATGTGTTTTTTCTTTTTTTTTGTTCTTTTTTTTGATTTTGTTAAACATTTATACCAATTATTTTGCTGCAAGGGTATACAAACTTCGGCAGAGCCGAAGTTAGCTTCTTTGATATTTATATGTACTGTTAGAAAGTATATTAGACTAATAGTATTCAAATTTCGTAATATTCGATTGAAAAACAACAAAGTTATGGAAGCTTAATTTTATTTTCGACCTATCATTCCTTTGGGAGCTATAAGATATAGTCAACCGATTCTGATAAAACGTGGTGTATATTTTAGAAAGTATATTAGACTAGTAGAATATAAATTTCTTTATTAATTGATTAAAAAAAAAAAAGTTATATGGAAGCTCAATTTTATTTTCGACCTATCGTTCTTATGGGAGCTATATGGTATAGTTATCCGTTCAGGATGATTCTGCAGCTAAAAGAAGCCTATGTGCAAAATTTTAGCTCTGTAGCGTTAAGGGTTTTGGGGGACCCCAAAATGAATATACCCTTTTGATAGTATATTTTTTTTTTGCAATTTCAATAAAAAATTAAAACAAAACATTAAAAAATCTGATTTAGTCATTAAATCTAAAATAATAAAGTTCACTTGTAATCAAAAAAGCGTTTTTTAAGGTAATTTTAATTTTAAGCGTTTTTAAAGTGAATTTTATGGGTAAAATATGCCTAAAAATATTTTTCAACTTTGACCTTATATATCAAAGCAACCCGCTTTTGTGGCACCTCGGTAATAACTCCATTTAAAGCTTAAGCAATTAGCTATCAAATGCTTATTATATTTTGAAAAGCGAAATGAGCCCACTGTGCGCCGTCAAAACTGAATTTCATCTGCTAAGCTAACGCTAGCGATCATTGCATACCTGATTCATACCAAGTGAAAGCTGCTGCAACTCATTAGAAAATTGGCCCTGGTACATCAACCTTTTAATTTGTACGTTTCATGAAAAAATTTTGATGATGCAAAGGGGTCCTACTTTCCCAAAGTAACGAGACGATTATCAGTGATTTTAGTCGTTTTCTTAGTCACCCGCGTGTTTCTATTTTTTGTTTTCCTTCTTCTAAGCATAATAATCAAAATATACTAAACGACCAACACTTTTGACAAGCCTTTGTAAGGACTAGAACTAGCTTACTAATTGGACAGGAATGTTCCTTCAGACCCGGTGTCTATCAAGGCGTGTGCATGGAATTCGGCACCTTGATGCCGTATACTTACCATGGCCGTACCCAAGAACTCTTAAACCTTAAGGGGCGTGAATATTCGGAACTTCTGAAGGCCATGGCTTGGATTTGGGATCTCAAATGTCTCTGCAGGGAGAGAATTTATTGTTGGTGGCTGCTTATTAGAAGTTGTCACTGTAGTCGCCCTTATGCAGAGCAAAAGTGAAAAAAAAGAATGAAGACTGGGCCCCCGCAATGCCATTGTGTGTGTGGACTCGAAGGCCGCAAGGGAGATCTCGGCGGCCGTTAAGCGGTTGGAGGAGCTGGCGATGTCTCTGGCCGTAAGGAACGCTTTGTTAGAGAGCCTCTCGGGTGGACCGCCTGCACGACACCTGCCTACTCCCACTGCCTCACACCAAACAGCCTACCACGCTGCTTTCCCCGCTGTCACCAGCACCGCTGCCCCCGCTGTCCTCGTTTCTGGAGTGCCGATCGCCGCGGAAGTTAAAGCGCGGCGGCGCCGTCATCCTTACGCCATCGGTGAACGAGATGAAGCGTGTGGTGGCGAACAAAAAGTTCGCAGAGGTTGGGCTGAATGTCCATCAACGCAAGAGTGTGATGCCAAAAGTGAATGTGAAAGATGTCCTCAGGCTAATCGCTCCAGAGAGCAATTTAGACATAACTTTAGTTGTTAAATTGCCGCTACTCGTTTTTGCGCGGCAATATCTCCGAATTTCGAACAGACCCGGATTGGGCGGTTCTCTCTGCCACACATTTGGCAGGAGACCTTATTTATGGTGGCGGTAGTGGTCAGCGACTGAAATCTGGTCTAAGGCATAGATTTGCGGACGGCTGCTGGGATGACTTGTAACGCAGGAGTGGGCTTTCGATCCAGGATGAGAAGTCAGTCTTGTTTGGGATGGATTGTTTCCATAATGCGATGGTGGCGTTGGGCAATTTGGATGTATAAAGCGCCACCAAGAAGACGTCCCAGTTCTCCGTGCTAACACCGCGCAAGTCTCATGAACAAGGGATGGAAGGCCGAATAATATTATCGCTTGGCTTGCAACGAGCTGTCTCTTCTTCTCGACGCGAGCCTGCAGGTTCTCCAAAGCTGCATAAAAACCGTCGTTTGTAAGTGGGGAGCTGGAAACGATCGCCTTTGCTTCACCGAGCGTTCGCAGATTCCTGGGGGTTCTCTTAACTAGCGCCGCATCGTACGTACTCCACGTACGCATACTCATACCTGGATTGTACGGTCACCAAATTGGTGCGGCCGTGAGGTCTCTCGTTCTGTTCCACAAAACTTTCGTCTGTCTAAAGTGCATTCTCATGGAATATACTGGCACTTCCTCTTCGAGGGAGCCCATTGTGTTGTCACAAGTGGCGATAAAGTGACTCACGGACATTTCGGCTGCATCGGATAATCGTTGAGACTCGGAACGGGTTCTTATTTTGGACGCGCCAGCGGTCACAGTGACACTTGGAATTAGGAGTGCGCTGGAATAAGAAAGCGCGGGAGAGGGAATACGACTGCAGATGGATGTTCTTCTGGGCTTAGTGCTGGAAAAGCCTGGTGGTGAATTGATTGGGGGCTAGCTATTTCCCAAAAGAATTTAGGGAAAAAAATAGAGAATAAAATAAATAAACATCAAAGAAGCTAACTTCGGCTCTGCCGAAGTTTGTATACCCTTGCAGCAAAATAATTTGCATAAATGTTTAACAAAATCAAAAAAAAAAACAAAAAAGAAAAAAACACATTTAAAAATTTTCGCTTCTTCACCGAGCATTGAACCATCAAACACCGAGCCCATCGTGGCACCGATCTCTACGTACTACGCCAGCGTCCTTACTTAGCTGACGTACGCTCTTTCAATTTCGTTCTGTGTAAGAACACAACTAAAATATTTGTCTTTCTCACACACCGCATGGTGAAGAATTTTTGCATATATATGTGTGTGCGTGAGCATTAAAATACATTTAATTTCTATCAAATATGATTATTGATTTGTAACCTTAATAATTATCCGATCTTGTTCAAACTTGGTGTAGGGTGTATGGATAAAAATTGAATTTAAATGCAACAACAAAAAAAGTCCCCCGCCGTTTGCAATACTATCCTTTACTTTGGCTGTGTAACCAGCGCATTTAACATGCATAACGTTATCGCACAGCCAGCACAAAAGATAGTCATCCTGGATTTTTTGAGGATGAGGGCACTTTTTTGAAGAGCAGACAAATAAATAATAATATATAATACAAATTTAAAAAGAGAACGCAATTTAAAAATGAGCAATGTAATATAATATAAGGGGCTATACGCATCAAGAAATAATTGGTAAAGTTTCCAATACTATCCCTTATTCTGGCTGTGTAACCAGCGCATTTAACATGCATAATGTTATCGCACAGCCAGCACAAAAGATAATCATCTTAGATTTTTTGGGAATGGGGGCACTTTTTTGAAGAGCAGACAACCATTGTAAGTTTAATTAATAAAAATATTAAAATTACAACAAATAAATAAATAAATCAAAAAGTTTATAAAGAGAGGTAATTTAAAATGAGCAATATAATAAAATATAAGGACTATACGCACTGAGAAATAACACAAGTGTTAAAGTTTAAATGCACAAGAAAAAACTGAAGAGACAAAAATTAAGAGAGTTAGTAAACATACAACAACAAAGAGTGGTACAATCGAGAGAGTAACGGTCGCGATCGCGGGCAATGTAAAGACGCGAGAGCAAGCACCACACAAACAACAACACGCGAGAGCACGAATGCAAGTAAAAGGGATCAAAAACACAAAATCAAAGTCTATGTGGACAAAACAATAAAACTTTGAGTTTTGTTATAATAAAGCAATAAGTAATAATAGCTTTGTGAGTGTAAGTGTTTAAGAACAAATTACAATTTTTAGATTGCGTAATTTATTAATTCGCCACTAGATTCCACGAAAAAGAATTTTTTTTTTCGGGATTAAATAAAAAACGAGAAAAAAGCGAGAGTGCAAAAAAAAACACGACCTACTTCGTTAAAGTGAAGAAAGTTTTAAATAAACATAATCTTCGAGCTGAACAGAATATCCGATCTGCTAACACTCAAAGTAAAATAGTATGAGTTTTATTTTGTGTGCAGAGAGACGGGATGCTGGGCGACTTAAAAGAATTGGGAATGGAGAGCCGAAAGAATGTTAAGTCGCTAGGAGAGGAGATGCATTGGAAAATTCCACCCGATGTTAGCTATTTATCGTACATCGCTACTCCAAGGCGTTGTTGCAAATTAATTGTTAGGCCTCAATCTGAACTTGTAAGGGAAGTTCTATTGGAATATTTAAACAGCCATAAACAAACGAGAATAGGGATCTAAAAAGTGATTTTTTTTTTTGACATCCCGGTTGGGGTTTTGGAAAAGGACATTTCTTTTATTCGCAGTCCATGGATGAGGCTGCTGATGTCAAATTTGCAGCAGCTTAATACATGTGGCTGGTGAGAATTGCAGTTAGCTTTTCTTATTTGTGCAGCCAGCACAGACCAGTAGCACAAACCTGTACGCCTCCGCAGCCAGCGGATGACAAAAGCTCAATCGTAGCCCATTAAAGGAATTGTGCATCACCGCAGGCAGCGGGTGATATATTTAAACACGGGAACACATGCGCAGTGCCTAGCAGCGTAAACACGTGTGTAGAGCCCACCAGCACCTCCATAAAGAACGCCGGTCCAGCAGAAACTTCAAGCATACAAGCCGCAGATACCCCTTGTGAGCCCACTTTGGGTCAAAGGAAGCACAGTTCCGCAATAAAATAGTATCACTGGAGAGGCAATTACAAGTCTTTTCAAGCGCTCAGAAGCAGCCGGCGCAACATTGACGCCACCAGTTAATCCGCTACAGCTACCAGTGGATAGATGTCAGCCATCTTTAATGATGCCGCCATCTTAAAGTAAAGTCCCAGTCAGCGATGATAAAGCCGAATTGTTCGGTCATCACAGCGCAGCCAGCGCAGTTGAGTACCCTGCCGGCAACCGAATCATCCTCACATATAGGAACTGGAACAAATCCAACTATGAATTATGTATGGGCGATAAGAAAAGTTCCAGATATACCAGAATTTAGTGGCTAGCCTGAAGAAAGGCCAATATTTTACTGCGCCTACACGGAAACGACTACCGCCTACAATATAACAGACCAAGAGAATAAACAGCGCCTGGTCAAGGCACTGAAAGGTGAGGCACATGAGACAGTAAAATCACTGTTCATCCATCCCAGCCAGTTTTGCTTTCCCTACGGACACCCCGAACTACTTGTACGCAGCCAGCTACAAAATATACGGGAAGTACAGCCAATACAAGAGTAATTTGGCTTCCTTTTTGCGATCAATTAGCGGAGAGCAACATCTGGTCAAACCAACTTAACTACAGGAACTAGTCGTGCCAGATCGCAACCCGACGTGATCGCTTTTCCAAGGTCCACATAGGATTCCTAAGTGCAAAGTTTTTAATTATGCTTCTCTGCTAGACAGGTGGAGATTAGTAAAGAAGCATTGACTATGTTTTCATGCCTGAATCCAGGGCATATGGTTCGCTCATGCAACAAGGATCGTAAATGTCAAATAGGTGGATGCAAAAGAACGCAC
This sequence comes from Drosophila prosaltans, assembly GCA_018151275.1. Classification (NCBI taxonomy): domain Eukaryota; kingdom Metazoa; phylum Arthropoda; class Insecta; order Diptera; family Drosophilidae; genus Drosophila; species Drosophila prosaltans. The sequence goes on from JAECWY010001803.1 coordinate 70,410, forward strand.
CATAAACAACTACATACTGAAGAGATGAGCCCCCAGACTAGCAGCAGCTAACTAAAAATCTCCGTAAATAGCGGATGAAAGGCCACAGAGTAAAAAGCATGATGTACAACACACGACAAAGAAACCCGGACAGTATTTAGATCCATACCTCATAAGACCTTAGAAGAAACAATAACCGCGTTCATTGAAGCAACGGACATGGTACAACCCAACAATAATCGTGGAACGCCTCGTGGACGCGCAAGTCAGGTTACAACAATAGAGGTAGAAATAATACCACTAACTATAGAGGCGGTTACCGAGGAAACAGAAACATTCTATTACTAAGGACAGTACAGCCAAAATGGAAAACTAGAAAGTGGAACTAAGTGCAAGTGGTGTAACATTCTAGTTTTAACATGATTCCAAGGAGCATTTTTAATAGATACAAGACCAGATAATTAAAATCAAAAAAAGCTCAAGGACCAAAAGGTAAAACACAAAACGATCTCAGTCTGGCAGAGGAAAAGACAAGGTCACGGAATTAACCCAGTCGCAGGAAATTGAAAGGGAACTAAGGCAAGGTAAACAAAAGGGCTGAGTCCCGCAGCAACGAATAGTAAAAGAGAATATATAAACTAAGTGTGTGTGCAAAAGTACACCGGGTGAGTTGGCCATGAGGCCCAGTGGTTACCCCTCCCCCTTGTTCCAATGATAAATGTGATTCTAGAGTGTGGTTAGGTTTTTCAAAAGAATATTTTTTTATATATAATAAAGTTTATAATGATTGAAAGAGCTAATATCATAATTATTGGGGGTGAAACCAGGGATAACTAACTCTCTCTCCTATCCTTCCTCACTATCAAAGCCATTATGTATGTGTAGTAGTAGTATTTGTTTCTCCTCTGGCATTGGCATCCGGGTTACACCCTACCCAATGCCAAGGAGAGTGTTGTGTCTACTTGTAGTGTGCCTGGGTACAGGACAGCCAACGCAATCAACGTCCGCGTTACACCCTTGTTGACTGTTATGGCGTCCTGTGTCCACCGGCATGCGACCGAGATTTATGTTGTGATCGATGTCCGGGTTACACCCTAATGTCCCCATGTAGTGTTGTATTAAGACGGTGTCCAGGTTACACCTTAACCGGCTTATCTTCACGTTTCCTTTTTGTGACCCTGTACTTGTAGTAGTGTGTTTGTAAGTCGGTGTCCGGGTTACACCCTAACCGACTTACTCGTCTAAGCGCGTCATGTCGTGCCTAATTGTATTTCCTCATGTATGTACGTGTTACGTTTCTGTCTCCTTCTATCCCTTCCTCTTCCTGCAGTCAATCACCAGCGATATCACAATTCTACACCATTAACACCCACTGTAGCTCAAGCAAATCTCTGGTCTCGGCATTCTATTACAAATTTTCGGTAATGGAAGACCCTGGGGAGACTGAGATTTGTACCCCAGCCGAAAAACTTCCTTACAGATGGCGCCCGAGCAGGGACCCGAGAAGAGAACGTTGTATAAACTTTGTATTTTGGGAATTTTCACTTAATTTTAGCATATTACAACAAAAAAGAAAATATAAGAGAAAAAATCCTTAATATATCAAATATATTTTTTTTTTTGTAATGTTTAACAAAATTTTTTATTTTATATATATATATATATCGATGTCCGAGTTACACCCAAATCGATCGCCACATGAATCTTGGGACATCCTCCTGTAGTATCGTATTAAGTCGGTGTCTAGGTTACACCTTAACTTATGTTCATGTTCCCTTTTGTGACCCTGTGCTTGTGGTAGTGTAGTTGTAAGTCGGTGTCCGGGTTACACCCTAACCGACTTACTTGTCTAACTGTGTCATGTAGTGTCCTCTTGAATTTCCTCCTGTAGGTATGTGTTTCTTTCTTTCTCTTTCTATATCTTCCTCTTCCTTTCGGGCAATCGCCGGCGATATACCAAACCTACAGCATTAACACCAACTGTAGCTCAAACAAATCTCTGGTCTCGGCATTCTATTACAAATTTTCGGTAATGGAAGACCCTGGGGAGACTGAGATTTGTACCCCAGCCGAAAAACTTCCTTACAGATGGCGACCGAGCAGGGAACCGAGATTTGAAGAAAATTTTTTTATTTATATTTTGGCAGCTTTCGCCTAATTTTGTCATATTACAACAAAACTAGAAGGATGGGCTAACTTCGGCCGTGCCGAAGTTCGTATACCCTTGCAAACTGTTATTTAACAATTAAACATTTATAATGTGACAAAATCATTAGAAAGCATATGAAACAAGTCAAACATACATTAAATGTTCGTAGCGTGAGAAAAAAAGGAATTCGACAAAAAAAATTTTTTTTGGCCCGATGTTCCTATGGGAGCTATAGCATATAGATGACCAATTTTGCTGAAACTTAGCATAGACATTTCTATATATACTAAACTTCCAAAAACCAAGTTTCGTGACAATCACTTTCAAAACACCCAAGTTATTGCTCTGAGACTATATTCTCGACCGATCGTTCCTATGGGAGCTATATGATATAGTCAACCGATTCTAATTAAACTTGGTGGATATGTTAGAAAGTATACCAAACTCTTAAACAACAAATTTTGTAATATTTGATTGAAAACCAACAGAGTTATGAAGGCTTAACTCTATTCTCGACCGATCGTTCCTATGGGAGCTATATGATATAGTCATCCGATCGGGATGATTCTGAGATATACAATGCCTGCAGCAAAAAGAAGACTGGGTGCAAAATTTCAGCTCTGTAGCTTTAAGGGTTTCGGAGGAGAAGCTGTTGATCCAGACAGACAGACAGACGGACAGACAGACGGACAGACGGACAGACGGACATGGCTATATCAACTCAGCTCGTCGTGCTGATCAAGAATATATATACTTTATATAGTCGGAGATGCTTCCTTCTATGCGTTGCAAACTTCTGACCAAAATTAATATACCCTTTTTGCAAGGGTATAAAAATATCAAAGAAGCTAACTTCGGCTCTGCCGAAGTTTGTATACCCTTGCAGCAAAATAATTGGTATAAGTGTTTAACAAAATCAAAAAAAAAAAAAAACAAAAAAGAAAAAAGCACATCTAAAAATTTTCACTTCTTCACCGAGCATTGAACCATCAAATGCCATTGATGTCTACACACTACGCCACCGTCCTTACTTATCAAGCATAAGCTAATTCGACATTTATGCAAACCCATTGCATCTCGCTCTTTCAATTTCGTTTTGTGTAAGAACACAACTAAAATATTTCTGTCTCTCTCACACACCGCGTGGTGGTTGAATTTTTGCATACGTATGTGTGTGCGTGAGCATTAAAATACATTTAATTTCTATCAAATTGATTATTGATTTGTAACCTTAATAATTATCCGATCTTGTTCAAACTTGGTGTAGGGTGTATGGATAAAAATTGAATTTAAATGCAACAAAAAAAAAAAGTCCCCCGCCGTTTGCAATACTATCCCTTACTTTGGCTGTGTAACCAGCGCATTTAACATGCATAATGTTATCGCACAGCCAGCACAAAAGATAATCATCTTGGATTTTTTGAGGATGAGGGCACTTTTTTGAAGAGCAGACAAATAAATAATAATATATAATACAAATTTAAAAAGAGAACGCAATTTAAAAATGAGCAATGTAATATAATATAAGGGGCTATACGCATCAAGAAATAATTGGTAAAGTTTCCAATACTATCCCTTATTCTGGCTGTGTAACCAGCGCATTTAACATGCATAATGTTATCGCACAGCCAGCACAAAAGATAATCATCTTGGATTTTTTGGGGAATGGGGGCACTTTTTTGAAGAGCAGACAACCATTGTAAGTTTAATTAATAAAAATATTAAAATTACAACAAATAAATAAATAAATCAAAAAGTTTATAAAGAGAGGTAATTTAAAATGAGCAATATAATAAAATATAAGGACTATACGCACTGAGAAATAACACAAGTGTTAAAGTTTAAATGCACAAGAAAAAACTGAAGAGACAAAAATTAAGAGAGTTAGTAAACATACAACAACAAAGAGTGGTACAATCGAGAGAGTAACGGTCGCGATCGCGGGCAATGTAAAGACGCGAGAGCAAGCACCACACAAACAACAACACGCGAGAGCGCGAATGCAAGTAAAAGGGATCAAAAACACAAAATCAAAGTCTATGTGGACAAAACAATAAAACTTTGAGTTTTGTTATAATAAAGCAATAAGTAATAATAGCTTTGTGAGTGTAAGTGTTTAAGAACAAATTACAATTTTTAGATTGCGTAATTTATTAATTCGCCACTAGATTCCACGAAAAAGAATTTTTTTTTTCGGGATTAAATAAAAAACGAGAAAAAGCGAGAGTGCAAAAAAACACGACCTACTTCGTTAAAGTGAAGAAAGTTTTAAATAAACATAATCTTCGAGCTGAACAGAATATCCGATCTGCTAACACTCAAAGTAAAATAGTATGAGTTTTATTTTGTGTGCAGAGAGACGGGATGCTGGGCGACTTAAAAGAATTGGGAATGGAGAGCCGAAAGAATGTTAAGTCGCTAGGAGAGGGAGATGCATTGGAAAATTCCACCCGATGTTAGCTATTTATCGTACAACGCTACTCCAAGGCGTTGTTGCAAATTAATTGTTAGGCCTCAATCTGAACTTGTAAGGGAAGTTCTATTGGAATATTTAAACAGCCATAAACAAACGAGAATAGGGATCTAAAAGTGATTTTTTTTTTGACATCCCGGTTGGGGTTTTGGAAAAGGACATTTCTTTTATTCGCAGTCCATGGATGAGGCTGCTGATGTCAAATTGGCGCCGCCTTAATACATGTGGCTGGTGAGAATTGCAGTTAGCTTTTCTTATTTGTGCAGCCAGCACAGACCAGTAGCACAAACCTGTACGCCTCCGCAGCCAGCGGATGACAAAAGCTCAATCGTAGCCCATTAAAGGAATTGTGCATCACCGCAGGCAGCGGGTGATATATTTAAACACGGGAACACATGCGCAGTGCCTAGCAGCGTAAACACGTGTGTAGAGCCCACCAGCACCTCCATAAAGAACGCCGGTCCAGCAGAAACTTCAAGCATACAAGCCGCAGATACCCCCTTGTGAGCCCACTTTGGGTCAAAGGGAAGCACAGTTCCGCAATAAAATAGTATCACTGGAGAGGCAATTACAAGTCTTTTCAAGCGCTCAGAAGCAGCCGGCGCAACATTGACGCCACCAGTTAATCCGCTACAGCTACCAGTGGATAGATGTCAGCCATCTTTAATGATGCCGCCATCTTAAAGTAAAGTCCCAGTCAGCGATGATAATGCCGAATTGTTCGGTCATCACAGCGCAGCCAGCGCAGTTGAGTACCCCTGCCGGGAACCGAATCATCCTCACATATAGGAACTGGAACAAATCCAACTATGAATTATGTATGGGCGATAAGAAAAGTTCCAGATATACCAGAATTTAGTGGCTAGCCTGAAGAAAGGCCAATATTTTACTGCGCCTACACGGAAACGACTACCGCCTACAATATAACAGACCAAGAGAATAAACAGCGCCTGGTCAAGGCACTGAAAGGTGAGGCACATGAGACAGTAAAATCACTGTTCATCCATCCCAGCCAGTTTTGCTTTCCCTACGGACACCCCGAACTACTTGTACGCAGCCAGCTACAAAATATACGGGAAGTACAGCCAATACAAGAGTAATTTGGCTTCCTTTTTTTTTTGCGATCAATTAGCGGGAGAGCAACATCTGGTCAAACCAACTTAACTACAGGAACTAGTCGTGCCAGATCGCAACCCGACGTGATCGCTTTTCCAAGGTCCACATAGGATTCAAGGTGCAAAGTTTTTAATTATGCTTCTCTGCTAGACAGGTGGAGATTAGTAAAAAGAAGCATTGACTATGTTTTCATGCCTGAATCCAGGGCATATGGTTCGCTCATGCAACAAGGATCGTAAATGCAAAAAAAGAACGCACCATAAACAACTACATACTGAAGAGATGAGCCCCCAGACTAGCAGCAGCTAACTAAAAATCTCCGTAAATAGCGGATGAAAGGCCACAGAGTAAAAAGCATGATGTACAACACACGACAAAGAAACCCGGACAGTATTTAGATCCATACCTCATAAGACCTTAGAAGAAACAATAACCGCGTTCATTGAAGCAACGGACATGGTACAACCCAACAATAATCGTGGAACGCCTCGTGGACGCGCAAGTCAGGTTACAACAATAGAGGTAGAAATAATACCACTAACTATAGAGGCGGTTACCGAGGAAACAGAAACATTCTAT
>JAECWY010000179.1:0-82703 GCA_018151275.1 Drosophila prosaltans
AGTGTAATTTGATGATATGTACTTGCATTGCGTGCCTTCTTAAGTGGTTAAGAGATGTAGCGACCTTTGTATACACTATATGATCACTACACCTTGATTAAAGATAAAAAGGACCTTTTATGTTCAATTCAGGATATCTCCATGACACATGCACGAAGAAGGAATTTAAAAAGCCAAAAGTGTCGGCAATTAATCAGGCTTTTTGTGATCGATTTACAAAAAAAATTTTCCAAGCCCGTGGAGCCCAAGAAAGAAGGAAAAAAATCGGGAAATTTGTTTTCCGCCATACTTTTCCAGGATGCGGCGAAACCGTGTCCTGGATATTTTGCTCTACGGATTCGGAAAGTAGAGTCTAAGACCTTCAAAACGCTTTTTTTAAATCTTCGCTACGATGGTTTTTCAGAAAAATACAGTCCGACAAAAAAACTTAAAATATTTGGATTTTTATCTTGCTCCCTTAATTCTTTTGAGGAGTGTATATTAATATGAGTAGTCATCTATTATACTATACATAGTATAAAGCAAAGTCGCTTCCTGCGTCTGTCTGCATGTATGTATGCTTAGATCTTTAAAACTACACAACGGATTTGGATGCGGTTTTTTTTAATAGATAGAGTGATTCAAGAGGAAGGTTTTTGTGTACAATAACATGCTTAATAAATTAGAGAACCATTGATAATTTCAAGATTTCTAATGCGAAGTCGTAAATAAACACATTTTATAAATATTTTGAGAACCGTAGTATTTGAGGTATTTAAGTTCAAAAAAGTATTTTTGGTTGTTGAGTTTATTATTTTGGTTTTGTACAGAAATAAGAATATCATGACTGGAAGACGTCGTCGTTCGAACATAGGTCGTAGTACAGTGAATGCCAGAAGAACACGTTCAGCAAGAGATGAAAAAACGTCGGCGGAACGTGATGCTCGCATCAGCCAGCTTCGGGATAGAAATAGAGCTGAGACAGAAAGAGAATCCTCCGTAGAGCGTGAGGCTCGCCGTAGCCAGGATCGTGATAGACATATAGTTCAGAGAGCCAGAGAATTGTCTCTAGAGCGTGAGGCTCGCCTCTTCCAGGATCTGCAATAGAGAGTGTTCCAGTAAGTACTCCCGACTTTAATGTCGTAATCCATGCAAATAAAGTTCCTGTCGGAGAACACAGAGGACGATATAATGCACCTTCCACGAGTGAAGTAGCAGTGCGTGCGAAGCCGCGGGCAAGCGTTGCCCCCTTTTTTACTTGCTGGCGAATTATCAACTTCAAAATCTTCGTTTCTGATTTTAATAGTAGTTGTTTTACCATTATCTTGTGCTGATCGTCGACGATATAATGGATTTCCATCATTACCGTGTATCGTTTCAGCAATTAATTGCGTGAGGCTCGCCTCTTCCAGGATCTGCGATAGAGAGTGATCCAGCATGTACTCCCGACTTTAATGTCTGAGTGTTTGTTGATGCTGTGATGAGGGGAAGGGGACGAGTGATGAAGCAGGTGCTGCAGTAGGCTGTTGTTTTGTAATTAATTGTTTTTCGTAGTTAGCATCAAGATATGAAGTTTAGGTTAGGAGAAGTATGAAGTTTAGATTAATATACAAACATTAAGTATAGGTTAGGATATAAATATAAGGAATAGGGGTAGGGAGATTACTATGAATTATAGATTAAGTTAAATGAAGAAACAAGAAGTGGGAAATGGTGCAGAATGAGCCACCCACCCATGTTAATAACAAATAACATTGCAAAAAGATAAAATGCAGGAAAAGTACAGATGCTCAAACAACTGCCAAAATATGAGAAAAGATTATTTGATGAATCGCCAATCAAGCCAAGCAAAATAAACAAAAAGAAGAATGTTTAATTAATGGGAAAAAGGGGGAAAAAACTAATCAAAATGAAGCAAGGAAGTCGTCCCTGCCGACATTGAGTATACCCTGTACCAACTAGTTATATTAAATAAAAAAAGAATATCCTCGAAATCGCCATTAATTTCATGCAAAATTCTCTTTGAACGGCGAACGCATGCTTTCTCGCTCACTCTTGCCAGCCAATGTCGCCTTGGCAATTCAGTGCAAAACTCATTTAAGTATATCTCCGATATTTATTGTCCGATTTGGACAAAATTTGGTCAGTTGGAGCAGTTTGCGTATATAATTAAGAGTAAGTAAGAATATGATATTTTTAATACAGCTCTAGAAATACGTTTTCCCGATTTGCGGGGGCGGAAGTGGGCGTGGCAAAAATTTTAAACAAACTTGATCTGTCTCCACACTAGATGGATCTACAAACCAAATTTGGTAGGTCTAGCTCTTATAGTCTCCGAGATCAAGGTGGTCATACAGACGGACAGACGGACGGACCGACTTACGGACAGACGGACGGACAGACGGACATGGCTCAATCGACTCGGCTAGTGATGCTGAACAACAATATGTATACTTTATGGCGTCGGAAACGCGACTTTAATATACTGTACTAACTGGCCAAATTTCGTTCAAATCGGACAATAAACATCGGAGATATAGCCATTTGCATTTTGTACTGAATTTCCAAGGCGGCATTGGCAATATTGGAGATATAGCCATTTGCATTTTGTACTGAATTTCCAAGGCGGCATTGGCAAATAAGAAACAGCGAGATAGCATGCGTTCGCTGCTGCTGCATGTTAAAGAGAACTTCGTTTTTAATTGAATTTTAATTAAACTTTTGTTTAATGCCTACGCAATGTTTTTCAATGAAGCACTTTAACATATTGACACTTTTGAAAATTTGCCTCTGCATCCGCCCCTAAGTACAACAGAGACAAAACTTTTCTTTTCTGCTTTTAACTAAGCGTCTCTATTGCGACTGTACTGCAACTATGCTGTTAAAACTTTCCATCGCTTTACCATCATTTTACTTCTTCTGCTTTACTTTTGGTTTTCTGTCGATGAATGTATAGTTGTAGTCTGCTGAGCCTCTGCTGGGATTTAATTAGCTGGGATTTAATTAGCTATGTCGTTAGCGCTGTAACCTATTCTATCGCTGACTTATCCTTCTATCCCTGCTCGGACGCTATCTGTAACGAAATTTTTCTCAGCCGGGGTGTGTCTCTCAGTGTCCCCAGGGTCTCCTTTTTACAGAAAATTTATAAAACGAATACTGATACACGAGATGAGTATGAGCAACAAATTTTAGGTTACTTCTGTTAGATTCTTTTATCGCAATCGACTCACACAAATTTTGAAAAAATATCTCGACCCTATGGTTATAAATAAAATAATCACAACAGAACACATTTTGGGAAAAAAGAGCTTTAGAAGCTATAAAATTCAATTCTCCCAAAGACAAGTACAAGACTTAACGGACGAAACACATCAGAAAGAAGAAATAATTAAAACACATCGCAGCGCTCATCTTAACGCTATAGAAAATAAAATTCAATTGGCACAAGAGTTCTATTTTCCGAAAATGAAAAGTAAGATATAGACATATTCTTCATATAGACATTTACTCAACAGAAGGCAAACTCGTTCTAACAGCTATAGACAAATTTTCAAAAACGGCCCAAACCGGGTAAAAAAAAAAAAAAAAAAAAAAGAAAAAAAAAACCCCCATTAAGAACCCCCTTTTTTTTTTTTGGGGTTCACTAAATATCTTGTCATGGACAACGAAAAATCTTTTAACTCTGCTTTAATTAAATTCTTTTTAAAGAATTAATCGAGAGAGCCATTTATAAATATAATTACACTTTTCATTCCGTGAGCAATAAGCGACCATTAGAAATATTCTTCGGGTGAACAACGAACACCACTCCAGAAGAATATTAGAAAACTAGACAAGACAACGTTGACCACAAAAATTATTTACAGTATCAATAAAAAAAGCAACCTGTCCGAACTGACGTATCAGGTGATGATGATTTCCTTGTGAGACAATGGTACGTTGATTTTTATTTTACTCTGTTGGACTTGATTTACTCTGCTTTCCTTGTGAGACAATGGTAGGTTGATTTTTATTTTACTCTGATGAATCTGGTTTGCTCTGCTTTTCTTGTTGGACAATGGTACGCCGATCTCTTTGTTCGGCTTGATTTGGTTTTTCTCGGCTTGTTGTCTGAAGGGATTATTAAGCATTGCCCAAAGCAGGAGGTAGTGCGGTACTTCTGGTCCATTTCTCGGCTGGTGTTACATTTGTCTGGGGGTTTTAAGGATACTCATGCTTGTCTGGCGATGACTATCGTTGGCCCGGACTATCGATTAAGTTTATAGCAGTACAAATTTGTTTCCTGCCGTTGGTTGTGCCTATTTGCTGAGCTAGTAAGTTGCTGATGAAATTCCGCGTAGCTCCTGTATCCAGAGTCGCCGCAACTGCCCAGCCGTTAATCTTAACAGCTGCTATGATGCGGTACCTCTCGAACATGAGGCGGCTTATGGTTGGGGCTGGCTTGGCGCTTGCTTCGTTTGGTTTCTGGTCAAACGAAGGGGCCTGGCGTTTCCCGATCGTCTGCAACAAACGATGGTTCGCATGTTTCGTTTTCCACAATCCCAGCAGAACAGTGTGCGTTGATTGGTACACTGTTTCGCGAAGTGACCAAGTTCGCTGCAATTCCTGCAAATCCGATGTGTATCCACTGGTACTATTGCCAACTAATAGAAACAACTCGGACAACTCGCATCATTCCCTGGTAAAGATGGCAAGGCTTGCCTGTTGCCATTTCCGTTTCGGCTGTTGCTCTCTCTAGCTCCACTGGTAAATTGCTGAGCGGGATTCTCGAATGCTTGTGGTGTTAGTGCCTGGTGAGTAAACGTGGTGAAATAATTCTTTGATTTTTGACCACGTAGGGTCTCAAAGTTTACGATTAACTGAGTCAATTCATTTAATCCTGGAAATCATGCGACGTGTATACAATTGATACTTCGGGGACAGGACCCACGCAGTGTCTCAAAGTGCGACTGAGACCAGAAGGGCATTTGACAAGTGAGTGAAGTTTTTAAAGTGCGACGACAATTGAAGCAAAACGCGAAAAACAACAAGTGAAGGCTGTGAATATTCTTGAATTTGAGTCCTGGCAGAGACATGCGGCCAAAAGAAGGGTAATTGCAAGTAGCTAAATAAAGACTAGGAGTTATTCATAGTGTTATGTTTGTGATAAAAGTTATCGATAAATATGTACATCCCTACTAACAATTATTGTATCACCACTACTTAGAATAATCTGGTCACTTTGTATACAATAGAGAGTCAATTAGGAGCATTCGAAATAAAGAGACATACTCGGCACCCTCAAACACAACATATATTGGCGACGAGATAAAAATATAAAAAGTTTAACCGAATAATTAAGCCGTAAAAATTCGACAATTTTTATGTAACAAAGTTCGCGTATTCGTTGATTTTCATCAAGATGCCGACAGAAGACAATGCAATCGCAGCATTGCTCGCTCAGTTAAACCAACAACAATAATGGATGCAAGAATTTCTTGGAAGAAATAATTCATCTAGTGCTAGTAATTCAAGCCCCGCGGCTGAATTGACTATGTGTCCAATGTTCCACAAATTTGACAAAGACAACCAAAACTGGGAGTCTTATCTGAAACAATTGTCTCAACACTTCGATGCTTATTCGGTCAGTGCAGATCAAAAGAAAAAAGCATATTTTCTTTCGTGGTGTGGCGTCACCTTATTTGAATTGCTTAAAAATCTTTTCGGAAGCAATACATTAAATACATATACAAGTTAACGACATAGTTCGTGAACGGCCCTCGCAGCAGAAATAATAATAACGCCGCAACAGTTAAGTTGCTGTGTCAGGAAATTGTTGCCGGCGGCATAAGCATGTTGCATTCTGCTGACGCGGCTACGTCTGCCACGGAGCTTCCATATAAACAATTTGCTTACTAAACATTTTCATATTCTTTTATATTCTTTTATATCCACTTTTTGGTAGCTTAAGATTATTTTAAGTTTTGAGTTTTCAGTTTTGTATTCGAAGTCAAGCAATTCATTTGATAATTAAATACCTTACTCCGGCTAAGCCGATAAATATTGTGTTTCATTTGCAAAGCCAACGCTTGCAAACATTGAACAACTAATTCATACTAAGTGAAAGGCTGCGCCCACCAGGATTTGGCCGCAGACGCACAACATATTAATTGGCGCCCAACAGGCAGGAATTCGACAATCCACAACCAGGAGGATTAATTTAACATCCCACAACCTACTTTAAGATAGGAAATTCTTAAACTAAAACATGTAAGTGAATGTTCGGTTAAGATAGAAGTTGAAAAAATTTTTTTCCAAAAAGAAAAGAAATACAAGTGAATTAATTAATAAAAAAAAAACAAACAAAATTAAAAATAATAAAGCGAGCGTTTTAAATCACATTTGATTTTGATAAAGTAAATGCAAGTACGGTTGCAATAAGCAGTGTAACAAAACGATAAAAAAAAAAAAAAAAGAAAGCTTGGTTATTGCTCATGAGTTGGGCCTATAGGGAAATAAAAGTAGAATACGACAGCGAGGACGATTTAGAGACAGGCTTTACACCAGGTATAATTAGGCATACAGAAATGGAGCCAGAGGTTTTAAAAGCAATAATCGAAGGTGCAGTGAACAGTGCACTCGTCGAACAGGAGAGGAGATTAAAAGCAGAATTTAGTGCAGAGCTCGAAAATGTTAAAGGCCAAATAAGTGCCTTAAAAGTAGAAACACCGCGAGTGGAAGTGTACCAAAAGGTAACAATTAACCCAAATGTTAAATGTGAAGTGAAATTGGATATAATTAAATCTGTGCCTAGTTTCAATGGAGATCATGAAGAATACGTTTCGTGGAGGCAAGCAGCAATAGACGCGTACGAAATCTTTAGAAAGTACTCAGGAAGTGAAGCGCACTACGAAGCCGTAGCGATTTTGAAAAATAAAGTTAGTGGGCCGGCAAGGGCAATTCTGACATCGCACAATACAGTGCTGAATTTTGATGCCATAATTGCAAGACTAGATTGCACATACGCGGACAAGACGTCCTTGCGTGTGCTTAGACAGCAGTTAGAACTCGTCAGGCAAGGGGATTTGAGTTTAATGAGCTACTACGACGAAGTGGAGAAAAAGCTTACTTTAGTCACGAATAAAATAGTAATGACTCACGATGAGCCAGCTGCGTCTATTTTGTGCGCGGAAATTCGAGACGATGCCTTACACGCTTTCATGGCAGGTCTCAAAAGGTCGCTTAAAGCATTGGTTATTCCAGCAAAGCCAAGGGACTTACCCTCCGCCTTAGCGACAGCTAGGGAAGCCGAAAATAGCATAGAGAGAGGCGCATTTGCCGCATCATATGCCAAGGTAGTTGAGGAAAGAAGTCATACTAATGACAATAATAGGTCAGGCAATCGCAATCCAACCAGACAAGGAAGAGGACAGGACAGGAACCCGCATTTTGTAAGAAATCAGGGCCAAAATAAGTCCCAACAGCCGGAAACAAAACAACCAGCAAATGACATGGAAGCACAAATTAAGAATCAAGTGCAGCCAATGGATGTCGATCCTTCGACATCCAGATTTAGGCAACAAACAAATTGGAGAAAGGGTCAGGAATCACAAGGTGAGACTCAGAAGAGACAAAATACGTCAGAGCGTAGGTCAGACTATAGGCGTCAAAGGGTGAATAATATAACCCATCAAGCCCCCACCAAAGATGAAAAAGAATATGAAGAGATGGCCGAAACTGTACGGGCCGAATTAGATGAGGAAGACAATCTAGCAGAAGACAGTGATTTTCTCAATTTTTTAGGGGACGCTCCCGATTGCCGTACATCGAGCGGCAATTGGCTGGCAAAACAATAAGAATCCTTATCGATACTGGGGCGGCAAAGAATTACGTTAAACCCGTAAAGGAGTTGAAAAACGTAACCCGTGTCGAGACCCCATTTACTGTGACCTCCATTCATGGGTCCAGTAATATTAAAAAAAATGTTCCATGGTACTTTTTGGAAAAGTCGCCACATTCTTCCTATTAGACACTCTTGATACATTTGACGCCATAGTAGGCTTTGATCTGCTCACGCAGGCAGGGGTGACTATTGACCTAACGGGAAGCACCATACATTATGGTAGTTCATATGAGAACCTTAAGCATTTTCAGTGCGCTGATGTAAATTTTACGCACATAGATGATATCGTAGTCCCGGACTCTGTAAAAGATGACTTTAAAAACATGTTACGAAAGAGAATTAATGCATTTTCGACCTCTAACGAGGCGTTACCTTTCAATACCTCAGTCGTAGCTACAATACGGATTGAAGACAAACAGGCAGTGTTCTCAAGACATTACCCATACCCAGCAGGTGTGGCAGATTTCGTGAGCAAAGAAATTTCACAATTATTAGAGGATGGCATCATAAGACCATCAAAATCCGCGTACAATAGCCCAGCTTGGGTCGTTGACAAAAAAGGATTAGATGCTAACGGCAACAAGAATAAGAGACTTGTTATTGACTTTAGGAAACTAAATGAAAAAACAATCGCTGATCGTTATCCAATGCCAAGTATTCAAATGATTTTAGCCAACCTAGGCAAGGCGAGATTTTTCACTACGCTAGACCTCAAATCTGGATACCACCAGATATACCTGGCCGAAAACGATCGAGAGAAGACGTCCTTCTCAGTAAACGGCGGAAAATATGAATTCTGTCGATTGCCCTTCGGCTTAAAAAAATGCGGGAAGCATTTTTCAGAGAGCAATCGACGACGTCCTGCGGGAACAAATTGGGAAAATATGCTACGTCTATGTAGATGACGTAATAATATTTTCTGAAAACGCCACCGACCACGTCCGCCACATTGACATGGTACTTCAACGGCTTTGTGACGCTAACATGAGGGTAGCGAAAGAAAAGACAAAAATTTTTAGAGAAAGCGTCGAATATTTAGGCTTTATTGTTACTTGTAATGGAGCAACAACAGACCCTGAAAAAGTTAAAGCAATCCAAAAATATGCTGAACCAAAAAATCTATACGCCCTAAGATCTTTTCTAGGCCTAGCCAGCTATTATAGAGTATTCATTAAAGATTTCGCTTCTATAGCAAGACCCCTGACAAGCATATTGAAGGGAGAGAATGGCACTGTAAGCAAGCACAGGTCTAGGAAGGTAGCTATAGAATTTGACGAACACCAAAGAGACGCCTTTGACCGATTAAGGAACATATTAGCATCTGAAGATGTCATGCTTATGTATCCCGATTTCAAAAAGCCTTTCGACTTGACTACCGACGCTTCTGCCAGTGGCATTGGGGCAGTACTGTCCCAAGGGGGGAGACCAATAACAATGATTTCCCGGACGTTAAAAGCATGCGAATCGCATTATGCTACGAATGAAAGAGAGTTGTTGGCCATCGTATGGGCCCTCGGCAAGTTGCAAAATTACCTTTACGGCACTAGAGAATTGCACATTTTCACCGATCACCAACCCCTCACATTTGCAGTATCAGAGAAAAATACAAATGCGAAAATCAAAAGGTGGAAAGCCATCATTGAAGAGCATAACGCTAAATTACATTACAAGCCAGGGAAAGAGAATTTTGTTGCAGATGCCTTATCAAGGCAGGGAGCTTAACGCTCTTCAAAACGAGACAAGTTCGGACGCAGCTACCATTCATAGTGAAGAGTCCCTTACTTATACTATAGAGACGACTGACAACCCTATAAATTGCTATAGGAATCAAATAACCCTAGAAGAATCCCGATACGCGCTGCATCGGAGACTTATCCTATTTGGCAAAAAAACACGCCACCTTATCCACTTCACTGACAGAAACAATCTTATCGAAACGTTAAAGTTAGCAGTAAATCCGGATGTTGTGAATGCATTCTATTGCGACCTTCCAACTCTAGCAACCTTCCAACACGAACTCGTGTCCCTTTTCCCTGCAACTAAATTCTGGCATTGCAAGAAGATAGTGGCAGATATCACAAATAAAGATGAACAAATTGAGATAATTAATGTTGAACACAACCGGGCACATAGAGCGGCACAAGAAAACATTAAACAGATTCTGAGGGACTACTACTTCCCGAAAATGGCCAAATTAGCTAATGAAGTAGTATTAAATTGCAAAGTGTGCATTACTGCCAAGTACAGACGGCACCCCAAAAGACAAGAAATCGGGGAGACTCCAATCCCATCGCGTAGCGGGGAAATTTTGCACATAGATATATTTTCTACCGATCAAAAACTCTTTCTGACATGTGTAGACAAGTTTTCTAAATTCGCTATAGTCCAACCTTTAGCGTCCAGATCTATTACTGACATCCTAAACCCCATCTTACTAATCATAAACACCTTCCCAGATACCAAAATAATTTACTGTGACAACGAACCTTCATTTAAATCCGAGACAATAACTTCACTTTTAAAAAATCAGTTTAACATAGACATGGTTAACGCACCCCCGTTGCATAGCTGCTCTAATGGGCAAGTAGAGCGTTTCCACAGCACTTTAGTGGAAATTGCCAGGTGCCTCAAAATGGACAAAAAAATTAGTGACACAGGCCAGGCAGTTATGAGAGCAACTGTCGAGTATAATAGGACCATTCATTCCGTGACAGAGCAAAAACCAATTGACATAATACATGCAGTCCCAAAAGAATTTAGGGAAAAGGTGGAGAACAAAATTAAAAAAGCTCAGCAAGAATCTCTAGCCAGAAATAACCCTAACAGGCAGAACAGGGTGTTTGATGTAGGAGAAAGGGTGTACCTCAAAAATAACAGAAGATTGGGCAACAAGTTATCCCCATTATGTACGGAAGGTATCATCCAAGCTGACCTGGGAACGTCAGTTCTTATTAAGGGGAGGGTGGTCCACAAGGATAATTTGAGGTAGATCTAGGCTGTAACATAAAATCAACTGCAGATAGTAATACATCAATTTCATTTCATACAGGTTCACCGGGATAATATTCATACTCATTGCCGCAACCCATGCGCGCATCACCGACTTCACACACGCGAACTACATTCCGATATTGGACGGCGACGTTTTAGTGTGGGAACAGCGTAGCTACATAAGGCACTCATCAAACTTATCCAACTTCGCAACAATCATAGAAGATACAGTAAGATTAGCAGAACTCTTTCCACAGTCGCATATGCGAAAACTATTAGACGTAGATATAGAACACATCAGAAATAACTTAGCAAGTTTGACAGTGCACCATAGATTAGCCAGGAGTTTAGATTTTATAGGGTCTGCGCTAAAAATAGTGGCGGGCACGCCTGATGCGGCCGATCTAGAAAAAATAAAGTTCACAGAAGCTCAGCTCATAGAATCAAGTAACAAGCAGGTGATAGTAATCACCGAAACACAAAAACAAATAAATCTATTAACAGATACAGTCAATAAATTAATTAAAGAAAAGAAGGGCGAGTTTGTTGATACGCCCCATTTGTACGAAACCTTACTTGCACGTAATCGAATGCTAATTTCCGAAATTCAAAATCTCATGCTGACAATTACACTCGCCAAGTCTAACATAATAAATCCAACAATATTTGATCATGATGATCTGAAAACTATCTTTGCCGAACATCTCACAGAGGTCCCAATAATAAGTTTAATGAGTGTATCCAATATTAAAATATTTCAATCAGATAGTATAGTCCACATAATTGTCGAATACCCCAAAGTAGATACCATTTGCAAAAAGGTCATGTTATTCCCTGTAGCCCATAACAACATTATTTTACAATTACATGATAATGTGGTAGCCGAGTGCGACACTGGAGTCCAGCCATTAGTAGATTGTGCCACGACCAATTATGCGACATTCTGCAGAAGATCGACGCGCAATACCTGCGCCAGCGGATTACACTCTGGAGGATCAGCAGCCTGCCATACACAACCCAGCCATTTGGAGCCAGTCACAATTGTGGATGAGGGCACGATCATCATCAACGATTTGCCAGCAAGCGTTAGAGTAGACGACGGGCCCACAGTTGCTACCAAAGGCACATGCCTTATTACCTTCGAACGAGAGGCAACAATAAATGAGACCATCTTTACCAATTACAACCGAGTCATAAGAAAAGGGCCAGGTATTGTGGCCTCCCCACTTTTGAACATCACCGGGCACGATCAAATTCTCAGCCTACCTCTGCTCAAAAGGATGAATGAGCATAGTTTGAACATAATTAGGCAACTAAGAGACGACGTGACCACCGGAGGAGTAACTAATGTGTGGCTCATAGTTGGTGTAACCTTCGGCCTTGCCCTTTGCTCCATAGGCGTCATTCAGCAGTGCTGGTACCGTAGGAATGCTTCCATCAAGTTACAAGCTTTGGCAAAGGAATTAAGCGTTACCGAGGACGGCAACAATCCTAGGGGGGGAGTAGTTAACGACATAGTTCGTGAACGGCCCTCGCAGCAGAATTAATACACGCGCAACAGTTAAGTTGCTGTGTCAGGAAATTGTTGCCGGCGGCATAAGCATGTTGCATTCTGCTGACGCGGCTACGTCTGCCACGGAGCTTCCATATAAACAATTTGCTTACTAAACATTTTCATATTCTTTTATATTCTTTTATATCCACTTTTTTGGTAGCTTAAGATTATTTTAAGTTTTGAGTTTTCAGTTTTGTATTCGAAGTCAAGCAATTCATTTGATAATTAAAATACCTTACTCCGGCTAAGCCGATAAATATTGTGTTTCATTTGCAAAGCCAACGCTTGCAAACATTGAACAACTAATTCATACTAAGTGAAAGGCTGCGCCCACCAGGATTTGGCCGCAGACGCACAACATATTAATTTACATATGCAGAGCTCACAGACAAGCTCACCGGGCATTTCACAACAAAACGTCATGTAGTCGCAGCTCGCTACGAATTTTTCAAGAGGGAGATGATGCATGGACAAACACATAAAGAGTGGGTAGCCGACTTGCGCGGGATCGCTCGTGAATGCCAATTCGAATGTAAGGCTAATGGTTGTGTATCTTACTATGTAAAGAATTTGATCCGGGATCAAATTATAGTACATACACCGTATGATGCAGTACGGGCAGCAGCTCTTCAGAAGGCCCCGCCGGACTCTCGAAGATGTACTCATGGTTGCAGACACCTATGAGACAACAACAAAGACAGTAGCAATTCTGAAAGACAAAAAGGAAAATCAAGTTCCACTCAACGCAATCCACACGCACACCAAGCAACATAAAAAAACAAATGCTGAAAAACCGCGCGAAAATTCACTGAAATCGTGCTCGGGTTGTGGAACTTCTCACGCAAGAGAAGAGTGCAAGTTTCGCAGTGCCGTTTGTCATAAATGCGGAAGAAAGGGACATATAGCAGTCGTCTGTTTGTCAAAGCGAGATAAAGCTAAATTCAAGTTTCAAGGCCAAAAAAGACAATATCAATCAAGCAAACGAATTTGTGCACAGTCTTACGGGTATAGTCAAAAATGTCACGAAAAAAGAAAATAATTGATCTAGAAATTTTAAACAAGTTAGTTTCATTTCAAATGGATTCAGGAGCATCAGCCTCCGTGATTAACCTCAATACCTATCAGCTGTTAAACAAGCCTAAATTGCAGAAGTGTTCCCGAGCTTTATACGCGTTTGGTCACACACCAATTCCATTGCTAGGGGAGCTGCACACTGTCGCAAAATGTGGTACAAAAGAGAGAAGTGTAATCATTATTGTTGCAAATATTAAGACTTCGACAAATCTTTTCGGTATGGATTTATTTAATATATTCGATTTTGATATCATGCAAATAAACAACATCTATGAGTCTCAGTTCGACAAAATAAATAACCTATGTTCAAAATTCAAATCAGTATTTGAACCAGCTATCGAAACAATAAAAGACTTTAAAGCCAGTGTATCTTTAAAGGCAACTGCAACGCCAAAATTTTACTAAAGTCGTCAGATTCCATTTCCGCAACTAAATCAATTTAAGTCAGAAGCAGAACGACTTACTGAAGCCGGAATTTGGAAGCCGATTAAATTTAGTAATTGGGCATCCCCCATTGTGTTAGCACCAAAACCAGGTGGAGCAATTCGTATTTGTGGTGACTTCAAACAAGCCGTTAACGCACAAATCGACGTAGAGCAGTACCCTTTACCGACAAAGGAAACTCTATTTCATATAATTCGTCATGGAAAACAATTCAGCAAGATAGACCTAAAAGATGCCTATCTTCAGATGGAGCTAGATGAGCCTTCAAAGAGAATCATGGTCGTCAACACGCCATTGGGTTTATTCCAATATCAGCGCCTTCCTTACGGGATAGCAAGGCAATATTTCAAAGATTCCTGGAACAAATTTTAAAGGGAATAGAAGGATGTGGCAATTACTTGGATGACATCATCATATCTGCACCAACAAGTGAAGAACATCTTAAACGAATCGAGCAGGTTCTACAAGTTCTTCAGGACAATGGTATTAACTGCAAAAAAGAAAAATGCTTCTTTTTCCAAGAGGAAATTGAATATTTGGGCAGAAGAATCAGCGCAAAAGGGGTTCTTCCAGACAGCTCTGGCTTGGAGGCTGTAAAACTAATAAAGCCGCCCTCTAACTTACAACAGTTGGAAGCATTTATGGGTAAAGTAAATTACTGTTGCAACTTTATTCCAAACTATTCTCAGCTAGCTGCTCCCTTAAACCAACTTCGTAGAAAAAATGCTAATTATCATTTTGGTTCGCAACAACAACAAGCATTTCCCGATTTAAAGTCACATATCTTAAACGCAACGCAGTTGGCACATTTTGACGAAAACCTACCACTTGTTCTTGCCACGGATGCCTCATCGTTTGGCATTGGTGTAGTCCTTTCTCATATCCAGCATGATGGCACAGAGAGACCCATCGTTTTTGCTTCAAAAACATTAGACAAACATCAAGTGAAGTACAGCCAAATAGAAAAAGAAGGACTTTCTATCATTTTCGGAGTGAAACGCTTTCACCAATATCTCTACGGAAGGAAGTTCATATTAATAACCGACCACAAGCCGCTAGTATCAATTTTCAACCCAGGCAAACATCTTCCATTAATGACGTCAAACAGGATTCAACGCTGGGCTATTATTCTCATGGCCTATTATTTCGAGATCCAGTATAGAGCTACATCTGCACACGGCAACGCAGATGCTCTTTTCGCTCTTTCGACAAGGAAGAGGAAGCTTGTCATACAGTACTCGAATTATCACCACCGATCAATTCAGAAGTCATACGCACACACATGACTAAAGACAAACAAGTTATGCAATACGTAATTAACGAATTATCACCACCGATCAATTCAGAAGTCAAACGCACACACATGACTAAAGACAAAATTCTCAAACAAGTTATGCAATACGTAATTAAAGGATGGCCAGAAAAAATTCAAGTTGGCTACGAAGCCTTATTGTTATACTTTAATCGTAAGTTTGCTCTAACAATTAATCAACTACTCCTTTGTCTACATTCAGATGCAAATCGAGTCGTAATTCCAACCAGTCTGCGTGCCCATATCCTTAAACTTCTACATGAGGGACATTGGGGCATTGTTCGTATGAAGCAGCTTGCCAGGCAACATGTTTGGTGGCCTACTATTGATGAAGACATAAGGAATCTTTCTCAATCCTGCAGCATTTGCAAGCGCAACAATCCAGCACCACCAAAGGAGTACCAAAGTTGGCCTACATCAACAGCAGCTTGGGAGCGAATTCATATCGACTTCGCTGGCCCAATATTTGACGCTATGTGGTTAATTTGTGTGGACGCTTTTTCACAGTTTCCATTCGCAGTTAGAATGACGTCTACAACAACTGCAAATACAATCACGGCTTTATCATCCATTTTGCCATTGGGGGATATCCCAAAACCATGGTCAGCGATAACGGACCGCAGCTCACCTCAGATGCTTTTAGAGTGTTTGTGGCGGGGCGAAGACTTCTAATGGGTAGAGCCCAATTAATACCAAGGAGGTTGAGGATGATAATGAAATTAACAACGCGCGTTAACTCGTTTTAATTACACAGGCCAGTTTTATTCACAATAAGTACCGGACCGGGTCACAATGTTGAGATAAGGCGTTAACGATTACAGAAGAAAACTTATGGAAAATTTTAAGGCCAAGAAGATCTCGGATGCGATGGTAGTTGCCGGGATGGAAAAAAAACCAACTCACTAAGATGGAGTTTTCCATGGAACTTGCCTAGTAATTATACTAGTGTGCCCGTTCGAGGATAATGGCAAAAGCCCTCTTCATTCCCCGCTGGTCACCCTTTCTGGCGTGAACATACCGCCCCCCTTGCAACAAGTTGCAATAGCCCGGGTGGACTGGTAAGGATGGGGAGCAGTAACGTTCTGGAGCGCCGAACTAAAGGAGTTCCGCCCGAACTGGACACATAATTGGATTGGATGACCTCAGGATAGAGGTATGCCTCGTGGGTGCTCGGGGTAAGCATTTGGAGTTGGACGAGCCTCGTTGCGGTAGATTCCTCGGTGAAGCACATCGTCGTGCTACGGAAGCCGTGGGATGGAGGAGGGTATGGTGTTTCTCACCACACCGGTGACAGCCCGACTTACTTCTACATAATCCAGTGGAGTGCTCGTGGGCGAGGCAGTTAGGACAGTATTTGTGCTCTAATACTGCCTGTAGTCGCCTTGTCGCGCAGAGTTTGAGGAACTGCCGACATTTCCGGAGCGCATGAACTCCTCCGCAGACCTTGCACAGGTAGGAGTTCTCTCGATGAAGTCCATCGCTTCCTTCGAGGCTGGGACGACGGCTTGGAGACGCGGAAATTTGAGCTGCAGACGTGGACCCAGTGGTCGGCTCAACTGTGGGACCGCACAGAATCCACCCGAATATCGTCTCTAGAGCCAGGAGGGAACCGCAGATGCCCTTTTCGATGCGCTTTCCTAAAACGCGGGGGAGAAGATCCACACCGATGATTAAGTCTACTGGAGAACTTTCGTGGAAATGTGGATCTGCCAAAGGAAGACGCGGAATGCTCTCCTTTAACTTTGTGGGAACCGGGCAGGATGGAATCGTGCTAGGAAGGTTGGGCAAGACGAATGCGTGCGCTTCCACGTGTTTGGAAGGCTCTCTAGGAGAAGAGATTTTTAATTCGCATACTTTGTGAGAGTTGGTAGCAACACAATTGGAGATGCCACTGATTTCAGCGTCAGTGACACGGAACCGGGGTCTCACCAGATCGAACATCCTCTTGGATAGGAATGTTCCCTCAGATCCGGTGTCTATCAAGGCGCGTGCTTGGAATTCGGCACCTTGATGTCGTATAGTTACCATGGCCGTACCCAGCAAACCTTTACGAGGCGTGGATATTCGGAACTTCTGGAGGCCATGGCTTGGATTTGGGCGCTCAACTGACTCTGCAGGGAGAGCATTTGTTCGTTGTCGCCGAGGATTTATTTTTGGTGGCTGCACACTGGAAGTCGTCACTGTGGAAATGTTGATGCGATGCAAGTGTGTGGTGCCGCTCCTGGCATACGCGGCAACTATGGACACTAGGACACTCTCGCAATGGATGGCCACGTGCAAAGCAATTGAGACATAACTTAAAATGTTTAATTGCCGCCACTCGTTCTTGCACGGGCATATCTGCGAATTTTGGACAGACGCGGATCGGATGGTTCTCTCCGCCACACAATTGGCAGGAGACATTGTTGATAGTGACGGTAGTGATCAAAGACTGGAATCTAGTCGGAGGCCCAGATTTGCGGACGGCTGCAGGGATGACTTGCAATGCAGGAGTAGACTTTCGCCCTTCCAACGTTTCTAGAACGCGATAGCGATCCACAAGGAAGTTGTTGAGGTCGGACCAGGATGAGAGGTCTGTCTTGTTCGGGATGGATTGCTCCCAGAGTGCGATCGTGGCATTTGGCAGTTTGGAGGTGCAAAGTGCCACCAACAAGACGTCCCAATTATCCGTGCTAACACCGGAACGCGTTAGTGTTGTTAAACAGCCCTGAATGGTGGTTTGGAGATCCTTCAGGGCCGCGCAAGTCTCGTGGACAACGGATGGAAGGTTGAAGAGTATCTTTGTTTGGCTCGCAACGAGCTGCCTCTTATTCTCGAAGCGAGCCTGCAGGTTCTCCCAAGCTGCGTGAAAACCGTCGTTGGTCAATGGGGAGCTGGAAACGATCGCCTTTGCCTCGAAGCGCGTTTTGGACACCAGATGATACAGCCTCTCAACTGGCGCCAATCGTGGGTTATTCACGTACATGGCCGTGAACAGGTCGCGGAATGTGGGCCACTGGTTGTAGTCGCCCGTGAAAACGTCCACCTCACATGGAGGTAGCCGATAACCAGCATGGACGTGCTGCTCGCGAGTTTCGTGGGCGTTTTGGGACGCGGGAGCCACAGGGGGCGACTGCAGTCGCTCTATGCGTTCTCCTAGTCTAGAACCGCATCGTACGTACACCATGTACGCGTATTCATATTTTGACTTAACGGTCACCACATTGGTGCGGCTCTCCTCACCCGCGTCGGCCGTGAGGGCTCTCGTACATGACAAGTACTCAGCTTCGACTCGGTTCCACAGAACTTTCGTCTGCTCCAAGTGCATTCTCATGGCATATACTTGCACTTCCTCCTCGAGGGAGCCCATTGTATTGGCCTCGAATTCGATCAAGCCGTCACAAGCGGCGATGAAGTGACTTATGGACATTTCGACAGCGTCGGACAGTCGTTGAGACTCGGAACGGGTTCTTACTTTGGACGCTGGAGCGGACACCGTGACACTTTTAGGTGTAGCGCCGGAGACGCTTGGCGCCGACTCAAGGTTTGAGAAACCGGAAGAACTCCGTTTGACGGTGTCGAACGCACGAGGTACCTTTGGATTAGGTGGCGGCGTGGATGGCGAAGGGGAGCGACGAGGCACTGCGAGGCGATCGGAATTGTTGCTGCTTTTAGCAGGATCGGTGGGCATAGTCGGATGGAAAAAAAAATCGAGCCACGAAGAATATCGTGTTGATCAAGGAATCTTTGACAGTGGACTGTATGGGGACCGCACGGATGTGTTGGCAATCGAAGGGTGGAATATGTATATATATATATATTTTTTTTTTTAAATAAATAAATAAAAATATGAAATATGAACCAAAAACAAAATTGAAAATAAATAATTTTTTTGGACAAAAAATGCGATGTGTGTTACGTGTGATTTATGTGGACCAGTGGGAACGGTTTAAAAACATTCAACGTTATTTCGACGGCAGCCTTTTTGGATTGTTTGGTTTAATTTATTTAGATGCTGCACGTTAGTCGAAATGGACAAATTCGAAAATTATGAAAAAATATAAAAAACCGGAATTTTGGAATAAATTTTGCTTACGACGCAAAGCAGGAGATGGCACAGTTTAATTCGAAATTTTGTCGTGTCGGATACGGAATTATGAAAAAATATAAAAACCGGAATTTTTGGACTTAATTTCGCTTTGCAAGTCGCCGCGGAACAGGGCACAATTTATTCGGAATTTTATCGTGAGAGAAAATAATAAATTAAATTTTCTTTGACGGAAATTATTTTTCACACTTGCACGCACTGGGGCCAAAATTAATATTTGGCGCGGAAAAATTATTCTTGAATTTTTTTATATAAACTTATTTTTCAATTTTGTGGACTCTTTTTACGTTAAAAATTCATATATGTTTTATTTATCGTGAGGAAACAACTATCGTGACGGCGATCGAAGTCGTGATCGCGCTCGTCACGGGCCAGCACTAATAGAAGCAATCAGCTGGGCCGGCAATAAGACAATAATTGTAGTGCGAGTTTTTTATCACTTTTATTAAATTTTTGTTCGCCAAAGCACGCGGGCTCGCCAGGAAGTCAATCGTTTTCAACCAAATGATTTTAGAAAAGCTAGGAAATAACACCCGTTTGAAATTTAAAGGAGGAGATGTGTTATGTTTGTGATAAAAGTTATGGATAAATATGTACATCCCTACTAACAATTATTGTATCACCACTACTTAGAATAATCTGGTCACTTTGTATACAATAGAGACTCAATTAGGAGCATTCGAAATAAAGAGACATACTCGGCATCCTCAAACACAACACATAGCATCAGAGAAAAGACTAGGAGTTATTCCAACCCCCAAAGAAAGGACTAGGAGGTATTCTTAGCACCAAAGAGATGACTAGGAGTTATTCCTAGCACCGAAGAAAAGATTAAGAGCTATTGCTAGCAGTATAACGAAGACAAAGAGTATTCCTAGCACTGGTAGGAATACCAGTTGTCCTAGCACAGCTTAGGGAAGACCAGGAGTATTCCTGGCATAGTAGAGAAAAGACTAGGAGGTAATCTAGGGTAGAAAGGCAAGAACAGGAGTATTCCTAAGCTCAGACAGTCGAGCGTCGGCTCGCGTCGCTGGGACCAAGTGTAGACCCGAGAGGGAGGGGAGGCAAGCTACCAACTGCCTGCAAGCAAAACCTTCGATTGGTCACTGGATAATCCAGGCATTGAATCACCACAAGAATGCTCTCGGCAACCAAAACTCACCAACAACATCAGCAAATATCAAAGAAAATTCAAACATCCCCGCCTAAGAAGGTTTCTTACATATGTATTAACCGAAACAAAGGTACAACAGCTAAAGCATAACTCTTAACTGCAGGCACATCCGCTCATATATACATACCAGCAAGCTCTACACTTACATCTACTTTCGCCGATGACACGGCTATCCTTAGCCGCTCCAAATATCCGATCAAAGCTGCTGAGCAACTGGCAACCCACTTAAAGGAAGTTGAAAAGTGGCTATCTAGCATCCATGCAAACGAACCAAAATGCAAGCACGTTATGCTTACCCTCAATAGACGAATGTGGCAGTGCCTTAATCCGACGACATAGTATATCTTGGAGTTCACCTCGACAGAACACTAACTTGGGGTACGCTTATCGAAGACAAGAAAAAGCAGCTAAAGCTTTAAGCAATCGGTCTACATTGGCTTATCAACACACGATCTCGCCTATGTCTGGAATTCTCTGAAGTTCTCCTCTACAACTCGGTGTTAAGACCCATTTAGACGTACGTCTCTGCACTGTGGGCGAACGCAAGCAAAAGCAACATCGAAACCATACAAAGGGCGCAATCCTAAGTTCTCAGAACTATCACGTGAGCACCTTGGTGTATCCGGAACGAAAACGTGGAGAAAGACCTATAATATATTCCTAGCGATAGAACTTGTCTCCAACGAAACGACCTTCCACCCTCTAGCAAATAATCGTGACCATGATTAATGCAGCATCCTTTAGATGCTATGTTACGTATTAGATTAAGATAAAACTATAAAAATGTTGTTAGTCTTATACACTATATAAAGCATTGATCATTGATGAGCAACACTTGATCAACATAATGGAAGTTTTGCGAAGACTGCGAAGAGCCAGCCTAAAGATAAATCGAGAAAAGTGCAAGTTCTTTCAGACAAAGCTGTAGCAGGAGGGGTAAGCACGGTCACATTACGGCAGCTCTTACACCAGTCTGTGGCGTTGCCGCGAGTGCGGAAGTGTGGCAAGGCGACAGCGCGATCAAGAGAGGGGTCAGTCGTTGTGAAGTTGCGAAGCTGAGCAGTAGCAATAATAAAAGTCTGCACAAATAATTAAAATATATATAAAGGTTGTTTCCTTCTTCCTCCCACAATATCAGAAGTGGTGAACTTTATCGCAATGGAGATAAACATTGAGTCTCACAATTTGCCAACTTTGAAAAGGTGGTTGCAACTTTTAAATCTGCCAACCACTGGATCTAAAGCTGAACTTGTGGCGCGCCTGAACGAGATTCCTCCAGAACGTCGTGGAGCCTGCTCCGTAAATTTTGGACAAGACTCATCACCGGATGCGGACCAGGAAAGTGCCCAGCTACAAGTTGCAGAAAATGTTGAAGAGGGAATTAATGCGCAATTCCCAAAACGGGCCCATGCGTTAGAGAGAGATGGCAACACAAACGCCTTGCTGACGCAATTGTGCGAATTGCTTCGTCCACAGTTGAGCGAGATGTTGGCGACTCAAGGTCAGCCAATACGCTTGCAACTCAACCAGAGCGTGCATGATCAAGAAATCTCAACAGAAGAAAATCGACGTGGCGAAATCTGCACAGAGGCAGCGGCGAATTCAGCATTTCAACAGAACTAGTTGGAGGAACCAGATCCAGTGAACCATGAACCAAGTGCAGTGTTGATAAACCGTCAAGGCGAATTGGTGTTGGAGAATTCTGATGCAGATTTGTCGATACCTGATGTAAATAAAAGAGAAGCATCATCTGGCACAATTTTTCATCTTGCCAAAGAAGCTTTATCCGAGTTTGATGGAACTACTTGCGCTAAGAGGTGGATTACTCAATTGGTTAACATAAGCGAAGTTTATAATGTCAAGGGAGAACGCATGCATATGCTCTTGGTGTGCAAGCTCAAAGGAAAAGCCCACGAGTGGCTACACCCCCAATACTTCACGGATTTTGGGATCCATAAATGATATTTGTGAGCAGCTGATTGAGTCATTTGGGACGTCTATATCCAAGGCTGAGGCCAGACGTCTTTTTGAGGCTCAAAGATGGCAGAATTCCGAAAAATTTGTAAATTATATAGATGACAAAATCAGACTGTCTGAGGCCACATGAATTGACGAAGAAGAAAGTTTGGACAAGGCCATCGAGGGAATTCCACTGGAGAGTCTGCGTGTTCAAGCGCGGATCCAGCGTTAAAGATGCGTTGCCGACCTACGGCAACTCGAAGGGACACATGTGCAAGGACTGCGAGAAACCTGAAAGAAAGCCGGGAACTTGCTATGGATGCGGGTCAGTGGACCATTGGGTGGCAAAATGCCCACTCAAAAGAGCTAAGTCAGCAGCAGTCGGGAATGAATATGTAAAGAAATTTTGTTATTTACTTTAAGAATTTTACTGATAGCCATATAATTGCAGCATGCCTCATAGACACAGGTAGTCCTATCTCCTTCGTAAAACGAATACATATACCGAAGGAAGTTAATTTAATTTCAGTTAAAAACAATTATCATGGCCTAAATAAGAGCCCGTTAAAAACTTATGGAAAGATAGTTTGTTATATTCTAAAAAAGTCAATAAAAATATTCTTTGATTTAGTAGTTGTTGAAAATGAATCTATGAGTCATGGCGTGATCCTAGGGAGAGATTTTATGAGAGCATGCAATGTTAACCTAGATCTAGGTGCCTTGACGATGGTTGGCGTAGAAAAAGTGGAAAGCGGAAGTCAACTTGATTTGGAGTCAAACGATGAGGCTTTGTCATAACAGAGGGGCGTAGAAAATGTCAGGAGGAAATTCCGCACTAAACCTAAAAGAAATTGTTACAAAATTGCTGAAGATGAAAAGTCCGATAATGATAAAAGCCTAGAAAAGGATGAAATTGTGAGTAAAACTGGAGATGGAAAAATTGAAAGAAATACAGGTCTAGAGCACAACAAAATTGTTAGCAAAACGGAAGATGCTAATGCTGATATAGAAAGGGATGCAATTTTTAGACAAGCGTTTCAAGAAAAGATAAACAAAGAAGTGTTCTACTTCTGAAAGAAGAAGAAGAAGAACGAGAGTTTTTAGATGTCAACTACACAAATGTTGGGGAGGTTGATTATAAAATAGATGAGAAAATATACTATAAACTTCAAAAACAATTTGCACAGCTATTTGAAAAGGCTTATTTGAAAGCACAGAGACCAGATATTCCGAAGGTGAAATGTGAGATGAAGTTAAACTTGGACAATTCAAAACCATTTAGCTGCTCACCCAGAAGGCTGTCATATTCCGAAAAAGAGAAGTTGCAAGTGTTGCTTGATGAATACTTAGAGAAAAAGATTATTCGTCCAAGTGAGTCAGAGTACGCCTCACCCATAGTGTTAGTGCCAAAAAAATCTGGTGAGATTAGATTGTGTATTGATTTTAGAAGACTGAACAAGGTATTAATTAGGGACAACTATCCAATACCATTAATAGACGATTTTTTGGACAAGCTTGTCGATAAGAATTATTTTTCAAAATTAGATTTAAAAGATGGTTATTTTCATGTGTTTATGGAAGAAGAATCAGTTCGTTACACTTCATTTGTCACGACCTTAGGGCAGTTTGAATTTCTAAGGATGCCGATGGGTCTTAAGAAGGCTTTATCAGTATTTCAGAGATTTGTGAACAGAATATTTGCGGATATGATAAGGGACAATAAGGTCATAGTTTATCAGGATGTTATTATGATCGCCAGTAAAACTGCTTCGGAGCACGTTAAAATTTTGGAAGAAGTTTTTCGAGGGAATTGTTGAAAACAAACTAGAGTTACGAGTAGATAAATGCGAATTTTTGCAATCTAAAATAAAATATTTGGGATTTTGCGTATCAGAGAATGGCATTAAAGCAGATGATAAGGGCCTAGAGGCGGTAAAACAGTTTCCAATTCCGACAAAAATTCACGCTGTAAGAAGCTTTATGGGGCTATGCTCTTATTTTCGTCGTTTTATAAAAAACTTCTCCACAATCGCAAAGCCTCTGTACGACTTGCTTAAAAAAGATAAGGAATTCGTTTTTAGGGAAGAAGAGTTAGCTTGTTTCTCCTTGCTTAAGAATAAGCTATTACAGGCGCCAGTGTTGGCCATTTATAACTACAAGGACCAGGTAGAGTTACACTGCGATGCTAGCGCGTTAGGCTTCGGAGCTGTGCTGATGCAGAAAAAAGAGGATCAAAAACTGCATCCTGTCTTCTACTTCTCGAAGCGTACAACTGATGTTGAGTCAAAATACTATAGTTTTGAATTGGAAACCCTGGCTATTGTATATGCAGTACGAAGATTCAGAGTATATTTGCAGGGCAGACACTTAAAGGTGGTGACAGATTGTAACTCTTTAACACTTACTCTAAATCGAATAGAATTGCCAGGTGGGCTCTTAAGCTACATGAGTTTGATTATGAAGAAGTACACAGGTCAGGAAAGCAAATGCAGCATGTGGACGCGTTAAGCAGAAGTACTAATATACTTGTTGTGGAGACAAATAGCTTTGAAGACAATTTGGTCATATGCCAGCATAGGGGATCCAAAAATAAAAGATATAAAAATAAAACTAGAAGCTGCGGAAGACAAGTTGTTTGAAATGAGAAACGGAATAGTTTATAGGAAAAGTAATGATGGTAGGATATTATTTTACGAACCGGAAGAAATGGAGGACTCGATCTTGTATAAGTACCACAATGAACTAGGTCATGTTGTAAGAGACA
The DNA here is from genome assembly GCA_018151275.1 of Drosophila prosaltans. Taxonomy (NCBI): domain Eukaryota; kingdom Metazoa; phylum Arthropoda; class Insecta; order Diptera; family Drosophilidae; genus Drosophila; species Drosophila prosaltans. The sequence continues at coordinate 25,222 of JAECWY010000179.1, forward strand.
AGGTAATGGTTGCTATTTCTAAAACTTTTTGGTTTCCGAACCTTAAGGAAAAGGTTATGAGACACATAAACAACTGTCTGAAATGCGTGGCTTATTCGCCTCATCCTGGAAAAAGTGAAGGCATGTTGCACAGCATTCCGAAATTAAACCGACCCTTCGAGTTCGTTCATATTGACCACTGTGGCCCAATAGTCTCAGGCAGGAGTAAAAAGCATATTTTTGTAGTAATAGACGGTTTTACCAAGTTCGTTCGATTATACCCGACAAAAACGACGGCCACAAAAGAAGCAGTGCAAGCGCTTAGAGACTTTTTTAGGTCATACAGCTGGCCGGTTGCTATAATTTCGGACAGAGGAAGTTGTTTTACTTCAGAATTTCAGGAGTTTATGAATGTTAATAATGTAAAGCATATAAAGATTGCCACGGGGTCTCCACAGGCAAATGGGCAGGTTGAGAGGGTGAATCGTAGCCTAGGCCCCATGTTGGCCAAGATTTCTGAACCCGAAAAGGGGCTTTATTGGGACCAAGTCATAGAAAACATTGACATAAGAGCATAAAACAGATGCCGAGTAGAATGCTTTTTGGTATTGAGCAGAGAGGCAAAGTTATAGACGAGTTAAGAGAAGCAATACAACAGCTAGAGGTTGAAATAACACAAAGGGACCTAAAGATAATTAGAAAAGAAGGAGAAGCACATCAAGAAAGTATCCAGAAGTATAATGAGCAACAGTACAATAAGAAAAGAAAAGCATCTTCAGGTTATTTGGCAGGAGATTATGTCATGGTGAAGAATTTTGATTGCACCCCAGGAGCGTCAAGGAAGTTGATCCCAAAGCACAAAAAGCCCTATGTAATAGATAAAGTCCTCAAAAATTACCGATTTTTGATCAAGGATGTGGAAGGCTTTCAACTCGCACGCAACCCGTATCAAGGCGTTTGGAGTGGTCAGAACTTAAGGTTTTGGCTTGGTAAAAAGAAAATGAAAAGTGTTTAAAAAAAAAATGAAGCAAGCAAGTCGTCCCTGCCGACATTGAGTATACCCTGTACCAACTAGTTATATTAAATAAAATAAAATATCCTCGAAATCGTCATCAATTTCATGCAAAATTCTCTTTAACATGCAGCAGCAGCAAACGCATGCTGTCTCGCTCACTCTTGCCAGCCAATGTCGCCTTGGCAATTCAGTGCAAAACTCATATAGGTATATCTCCGATATTTATTGTCCGATTTCGACAAAATTTGGTGAGCTGGTCCAGTTTGGGTATATAATTAGGTGTGCCAAGTAAGAATACGATATCTTTAATACAGCTCTAGTAATACGTTTTCGCGATTTGCGGGGGCGGAAGTGGGCGTGGCAAAAATTTGAAACAAACTTGACCTGTGTATGCATTAGATGCATGTTCACACCAAATTTGGTGGCTCTACCTTTTATAGTCTCTGAGATCTAGGTGTTCATACGGACGGACAGACGGACAGACGGACAGACGGACGGACAGACGGACGGACAGACGGACGGACAGACGGACGGACAGACGGACAAGGCTCAATCGACTCAGCTAGTGATGCTGATCAAGAATATATATACTTTATGGGGTCAGAAATGTATATTTCTCCCTGTTACATACATTTTAGCGACTTTAATATACCCTTTTACCCTATGGGTACAGGGTATAAAAACTAAGAAACTAATTTGTAATGAACTATGAGAGAATAAAAAATTATTATTATTATTATTATTATTATTAAAGTATAGGATATAGTTATAAACTATCAACCTAACTATATTTTACAAGCACTGCCAACTAAGGCCTTCGGCTTAGACGAAAAACTACATCCATACACTAGCCTGGGATTCGAACCCGGATCCTCGTTGTTCAGTTGACTAAATGACTGGGCCACTTAGACAACTCATCTGCAAAAAAAAAAAAAATGGAAATTGTAATTGTAAAGAATAGATTAAGAGAAAACAAAAAAAAAGAGTATTGTGAAACTGTACCGTTAAAACTGAATTGTTAGCCTTAAGTGTTAAATTAGCCACGTAAGGATCAGGGATCTTACGTTTAGGACGGCCGAGTTGTAGCAGGAGGGGTAAGCACGGTCACATTACGGCAGCTCTTACACCAGTCTGTGGCGTTGCCCCTTGGCTCGTTGAGAGGGGAGTGCGGAAGTGTGGCAAGGCGACAGCTCGATCAAGAGAGGGGTCAGTCGTTGTGAAGTTGCGAAGCTGAGCAGTAGCAATAATAAAAGTCTGCACAAATAATTAAAATATATATAAAGGTTGTTTCCTTTTTCCTCCCATAAAGCTGACGTATTTGGCTCACGTAATCAGTGACAAATGGATACACACTGATTCCACTAAAGTTTCCGCAGTAAAAGAGCTGAAGGAACCGTTCAACGTTACGGAGCTGCATCAGTGCCTTGGAATGGCATCCTGGTACCGGCGATTCGTTCCAAACTTTTCGACCATCGCCCAGCCCATGACCAGTCTACTTAAGAAAGGAAAAGTTTAAAGTGGGGGAAATGAGCAGGAAGAAGCGTTTGTAAAGTCGAAGAAGTGTCTCACCACAGCACCATTTCTCGGATGTCCGAAATTCGGACAAAAGTTCGTGTTGCAGATTGACGCGAGTGATATTTGATTTGATAGGAGTGATTGCCTATGCCAGTCGTCGCCTCATCGCGGCCGAAGAAAACTACACGACCACGGAAAAGGAATGCTTGCCTATTGTCTGGGCCATAAGGAAGATGCGATGCTACCTGGAAGGTTATCATTTCGAGGTAATCACAGATCAAATGGCGCTGAGATGAGAGCACGATGGGCTCTAGAGCTCCAACAGTACCAGTTCAACATCAGATATCACCGACGACCATTGGTCCTGGAAGCTGTGTATCGCCAATGAGTACATTTAGTAGTACGGAAGACGGTCACCAAAGTGACGCAGCGCTACTATTGGCCGGGTATGCTATGAGATATAGAGTGGTATATGAGAGAGTGCGAATCGTGCCAAAGATATAAGATCCCACAGGTAAAACTCGCGGAATGCTCACCTGACGAGCCGGGGATCCCATGGAGATCCTCTGTGCCGACTTTATTGGCAATCTTGATGCTGCTGGTATACCACGACGCTTTCTTGAAATGGGTGGATTTGATCACCCTGCGCAAAGCCTACAGAAAGCCTTTCGGGAACATATTCTCGCACGATTCGGGATCCCCAGGAAATTTTTATGTGATAACGGCATTTACTAGCCGGTCGTTCACATCAATGATGTCCTTCCATGGGATAGAGTTACAGCATACCGCCACATACAGTCCACAAGGCAATCCCACCGAGCGATCCAACCGAACACAATGAAGGCTTAAACTACCACAGAGGAGCATCAGACATGGGATCAGAGACTGGCCGAAATTATGCTGGATATCAACTCCAGTGATGCAGACACACACAGGTTATACCCCAGCGTTTCTGAAGCATGGACGAAAGCCCCGACTGCCGGCCACGCTATACGACAAAGTAACCCCAGGGTCTGGAACTCAGCAGCAAACCCCAGAAGATCCAGCAAGCCGGACAAGGGACATCTTCCATATAGTCCGAGGTAATCTCCAATGAGCCTCGTTGGACTAAGGAAGACAATCTAATTTGCGACGCAGTGAGTGGCAACCTACCCTCTAGTCGTGAGTGTGGTACCGGCGGCACCAACAGTTTATTGCTGCTGAAGGAATTCCAGCTAAGCAGCCAATTTTGGGGTCAATTTGACAGGCCATTCCGAGTGACGAAACTCGTTTCGCCCAAAATCGTGCGCTTGAGGCGACTTGGCGCGATAAGCAAAGGCGAGTTGCCCACATCTCATAATGGGAACCCTACCATAACCCAGATGACCCCGAGATTGACGATAGCGATCAGGAGGAAATCACAGAAGATCAAGCAATCCAGATAAGGATCTTGCATATAGTCCCAGGTAATCTCCAAAGTGAATCGAGGGATCAAGGAAGACATTATGATTTGCGACGCATGGAGTGGCGACCTACCCTCCAGTCTTGAGTTTGGTGCAAGGAATTGCTGCAAATTGCGAGTGGCGAAGTTCGTTTCGCCCAATATCGTCCCCTTGAGGCGACGGGCAAGGGCGAGTTGCCCACATCTCCTAATTGAAGCCCTACCACAATCAATACTACCTGGAGGCAGACGACGAAGATCGAGAGTTACAATTATTTTGTTGAGAAAATGAAGATATTGAAAATGTTGAAGTCAATAAAGACAGCGAGAATGGAGATAATGAAAATGGTGAAGTTATTAAAGACAGCGGAATGCACCAATTAGGGTGGCAAAAGAGTGAAATTGGTCATAACTTATAATGCAAGCACAAGCGCAAAACAAAAGTTTAGTCGTGGCGTGTGGCGCGTTTGATGTTATATTTGAAGCATTTTGACTGAACGATAATGAAGTAAAAGAATATTAAACTGTTGAAGTTGTTGTTAAAGAAACTTGAACTTATATAATATGGTTAAGACTAAGAATAATATGTTGTATAAGAAGATCGAGTATGTCAAATTGTCTAATCGAAGAAGATATTGTTGGTAATGTGAAGATCGAGTATGGTAATTGTCCAAGCGAAGAGATTATTATTGGTAAAATTTATACAAAAGAGAATTGGAAAATTAAATTTAGGTTTATTTAAGGTTAGAAATTTATTATTGGAAATGTTCTGTAAATCAAAATGTGTGTAATATGACACGAGGACGTGTATTAGTCAGGATGGCCGTGTCGGAGATGAAATAGGGTATTGAACTGTTGTAAAAACCCTTTGTTACCGTATATTATATCTTTTTCCATTTGAAGACTTTAATGCCCATCTGTATTGTTTTCTCATAATATTGGTCTGGTAACATTAAAAACAGTTATGGGGAACTACTATGTCATGTAAGTGTTCCAGTGATTATTGTCATGATAATTTGACTTTGATTACAGAGTCATAGAAATTTGACATTAAGTGCTTAGTCATGCAGTTGTTCTTAATATTGGTGCTTATGTGACTGTGTCGTTGAGCGAGATGACAGCCAAGCTGTCATCGAGTGTGGTCCGGCTTGATGCCGTTAGTCAATCTGGGACTAAACGCCACGAGAAGAACACGGAACTCGCTCCGCTCATCAATTGTTATAAAAATGCGTAAAAACCAAAGTGAATTACCCGGAGACACATTGGAATTGTCTCCTACTCCGACATTAGAAGTGGGATCTGGCCCTCAGGCTACAAATTTCGATGGACAACTGCAGAAATTATGCTGTTTCAAAATTAAAAATTGCTCGACTTACTGCAGGCAATAAGGGCAACAAGACATATAAGCTGAAAAAAAATGAGTGAAGCTATGCAGCGTTGCAGTACCCAAAGGATAAATGAAGCAAAGGGGCCAAAATTTTGAAACTACATTTGAATCTGGAGCGGAATGTTCATTAATAAAAGAAAAGCTAAGTACAAAATTTGTTGTCAAAAGATTTAAAAATATAGTATTGATCCCAGTGATAATAATAGTGAACTTGAGGGACAAGAAAAAATAGAACTACATTCGTTGAATGAGGTCTCCAAAAAGCTTGAAGGACCAAAAATAAATAGGGCTTTTGAGGAGAATAAATAATTAACCCGATCTTCATTTATTGAATTCACAATTTGAACTGATTTTAATTACTAAAATATTTGTAGGGACAGGTCTTAGATTCTAGGGGGTCACATATTTGGTGGTGGAATCTTAATTCTAAAACGCGTGCATGAGTTCCACCAAACGGATGGTTTGGGGTTAGTTCTATTTTAATCCAAGCCTGCGTTGGCCGTGAGATACCTAGCTGAATACATATACATATTCACGGCATGTGAGCTAGGCTGAATTTGAATTGTACTTTACTCTATTTATTTGTTTAAATGTGAATATTCAATTCATTGAATTGAATTCACAATTTGAACTGATTTTAATTACTAAAATATTTGTAGGGACAGGTCTTAGATTCTAGGGGGTCACATATTTGGTGGTGGAATCTTAATTCTAAAACGCGTGCATGAGTTCCACCAAACGGATGGTTTGGGGTTAGTTCTATTTTAATCCAAGCCTGCGTTGGCCGTGAGATACCTAGCTGAATACATATACATATTCACGGCATGTGAGCTAGGCTGAATTTGAATTGTACTTTACTCTATTTATTTGTTTAAATGTGAATATTCAAATGTGTTATTTTATACCGCTTCAACAATTACGGTGTTTATTCTTAAATATTCTGCGAAAGAGCCGCCAAACGTTATGGTTATATTAATTTTTATTATAGCTTCAATCTTTATATTTATTATAATTAATACAATTGTTATTATTAGAGAAGCATGACCAATTATGATGGAAATTTAGACCAAAAATTCTATCTATATTGACTGTAATTCAATTTTTATTCTTTCAACGCTGCTCTAATATTATACCCTTGCAGAGGGTATTATGAAATTGGTCAGATATTTGTACCGCATAGAAATATACGTTTCCGACCCCATAAAGTATATATACTCTTGATCAGCATCAACAGCCGAGGCGATTGAGACATGTCCGTCTGTCCGTCTGTCTGTATGAACACCTAGATCTCGGAGACTATAAAAGCTAGAGCTACCAAATTTGGTTTGTAGATCCGTCTAGTGTGGAGACAGATCAAGTTTGTTTAAAATTTTTGCCACGCAAACTTTCGCCCCCGCAAATCGCAAAAATAAATTACTACAGCTGTATTAAAGATATCGTATTCTTATTTAGCACACCTAATTATATACCCAAACTGCTCCACCTGACCAAATCGGACAATAAATATCGGAAATATACCTTTATGAGTTTTGCACTGAATTGCCAAGGCGACATTGGCTGGCAAGAGTGAGCGAAACAGCATGCGTTCGCTACTGCTGCATGTTAAAGCGAATTTTGCATGAAATTGATTGCGATCTTGGGGGTGTTCGATTTATTGAATATAAGGTACAGGGTGCACTCAATGTCGGCAGGGACGACTTGCTTGTTTCATTATATCTAGATTCTTACCGCTGGTTGCTGTCTGTCCATAAGTTGCCTCTAGCTCGGCTAGACGGGCCAGCAACTCGGGTGGATGATTTTCTCTTGCGGCGAAGCCCGAAAAACGGCTTCGCATTTATTCATTTCACTTCCATAACTGTGTTGTTTTGGTCTTACTGGGTTCTTTGATATTATTAAGTACAACTGGAAATTAATGGTTAATTCAAAGGGGTACAAATCGAATTCAGGGAAGTGAGGCGCAATGTTCCCCAAAGGTTTCTAACACGAAGAATACAATGTTTTTCAATGAAGCACTTCAACATATTGACACTTTTAAAAATTTGCCTCTGCCTCGGCTTTGCCGAAGTTTGTATACCCTTGCGGCTTTATTGTTTTATTATTTAATTTAAAAACAAAAATTTTAAAGTAATTAGTATTAATGTTTAATAAAATCACAAAACAAAAAAGAAGAAATATTCAACTAAAAACTTTCCCATATTCACCGAGAATCGAACCCAAGAAACATCGATCCATCATGCGACCGATCTCTACATACTACGCCACCATCCTCACTTAACTCACATAAGCTAATTCGGCATATATAGCAAACGCATGGCATCTCGCTCTTTCAATTTCGTTCTCTGCTCCAAATATTCTAAGACGTCAAATAATTGCTGTATCTGCTTCGTCTTCTTAACTTGGCTCTCATACAATTGAAGAGCCTCTTTATCCAACTTCCTTAATATGAGTTGAGCGAATATTACATCAACTTCATCGGATAGATTGGCTTTTAATTTAATAAGGTGTATTGACTCATTAATAACGACAATCACCATTTTTATATTTTTTACGGAATCATTATTAATTATCGGTAAATCAACTATCCGGTTTAATTGTTCGGAAAATATCCTCTGATGATTCTCATACCGCTTGGTTAGCAAATCCCAAGCGGTACTGTAGTTGTCGGCCAAACCTGACAATAAATGAGTTACCATTCTCTCCTCCTTTCTCCCCGTAACGAGGATTTTAAATTTAAGAGCAGGACTAAGATCCTCTCTTTTATCTGTTAATTCTACAAATAATTCCCACTCTTTCGGTTCTCCGAAAAACGTAGGTACCTGAATTTTCGGTAAAACCGACAGTTCCTCTTTCAGACAAACATTTTCAACTTTGACTCCTACCGGTTTATTTTTAATCTCTTCCATTGCTCCTAGAGTATTCTGCACATCAAACTCTAGCTAATTGACAATTGACTGTCACCGCGATCGGACGTACTTTTTATTGCACTCCGCGAGTTCTTCGGTGTCAGCGCAATAAAACAACGCTAAAATAACAAAGTGACAGGGCTCTCAGTCGCCACAGAGACGCCCAACTATAATTATATTGTTATTTGTATCTACAAATAGCAATACTCAGTAAATAACTAAATTTACTAGTAATGCCAACGCGTCAAGAGATTAACTCGGGCCCTTCTTCACTAGACTCTCGCCAGCAGAAACTACAAGAACAAATTCTTCACCAACAAAACGAGCGTCGGCTCTCTGTGCAACGCAACAATGCGTATTTCTCAGTAGTATCTCCAACTACCACAACTACAACGAGCGCTGAATCCAAAAGTGCAAGTACGAGCAAATTGCTTACACCAACCAGCAACAACAACAATTTGTCTTGGAGCGCCCAATGCGCTTCACCGTCAAATTCGCTGACACCTGAAGTGTTAATTGGGTCATCGGGTTCGCCGACCGCCGTTAGCGCGCTCACAACAACAACAATTGCAGCTACTGCTCCAACAACAACTCTAACAGCAGCAACGTCTGCAATACCTTCGATCACCGTCCAGCAGACTACCTCAACAAAATCTGTCCATCCAGTGACGATGAATCCAAAGTCACCTGTTCAGACTGATATGGACAGATACATTAATATAAACAAGCGAAAGCTTAGCCCTCAGACAAAAAGGGGCAACACTCCCAAGATGTCGAAAAATAACATTGTTGAACAAAAAGCATTGGAAAGCAATAGATTCCAAATATTGGCAAATCAGCCGGAATCTCAAGAAGGAGATTCCCAAATTAAACCCTCTGTAGCCAAGCCACCACCATTCTATATCCGTGGTGCCAACTGCACTTCTTTGGTGCCGAAATTGGTAGCGCTAGTTGGTCAAAACAACTTTTATGTGACACCACGCAATAGGGGTAACATAAAAGAGACCAAAGTTCAAGCCAAAAGTGAAGAATTCTATCGTACTATTGAAAAGTACTTTAGAAAGGAAAGTGTGAATTTCTACACATTCCAACTAAAGAGTGCCAAAGGCCTTCAAGCGGTTATCAAAGGCATTGAACCAACGGTTCCGACGCAGGAAATAGTTGAAGCATTAGAAGAGAAGGGCTTCCTCTATTCAAAGTGGAGTTACAGCCCACATGTGATAAAAAACTTAAACCCAACACAGTGCACCCTATTTACAATCTTCAACTTCTGCTACATCGCAGAATTACTGTCGAAGAGCCGCATAAGAGGACACACCCGGTACAATGCACTAATTGCCAGGAGTTTGGGCACACAAAGTCCTTATGCAGCCTTCGCCCAGTTTGCGTTGGCTGTGGACAAACTCAAAAAGATTGTGTCTGCACCGATGACAAATCAAATACAAATACAAGGAAGTGCGGCAATTGTGGTGGTAATCAACCTCAACGCAAAGAAATCAACGGCTCGTATCCAGGGCTCGACACTAATTCCCTCTCAAACAACACCGGGAATATTCTTCTCAAGAGCTGTAAGGTCATCAGCGACCCCAATATCAACTACTCCTGGAGTAACTTTTGCAAGCGTGCTACGCAACGGAAATGCACAGCCCACTCAAACAATAGATTCCGCTACCATTCAATCTAACGCGTACTTGGCCAGAACCCCAACGGGATCGAAACATTGTTAATCTCGCTCAACCAAAACATGACAAATTTCATGACGTTCATGCAAAATTGCATGCAGGAACTGATGCGGAATCAGAACTTGCTTATTCAAAAGCTTATGGACAATAACAAATAATGTCAGCACTACATATAGGCCTCTGGAATGCAAACGGCATTTCCAAGCACAAACAAGAATTGTCACTGTTTCTGGACTCAAATGATATTGATATTATGCTGCTATCAGAAACACATCTCACAAACAAAAATAACTTTCAAATACCCAAATATGTATTCTACGCAACAAATCACCCAGACGGCAAGGCTCACGGAGGAACTGGTATCCTAATCAAAAACCGGATTAAACACTGTCTGCACAATGGATTTGCCAAACAACACCTACAAGCAACTTCAATAAGTGTCCAAACCACTTTCGGCAGTACAACCGTGGCTGCACTTTACTGCCCACCACGATTCTCAATCTCTGAAATAGAGTTTACTGATTTCTTCAATACACTCGGAGTACGATTTATTGCTGCAGGAGACTACAACGCCAAGCACCCTCATTGGGGATCCCGCCTGGTAAATCCAAAAGGGAAACAGCTGTATAACACAATCATCAACCCAGCAAACAAAATGGGCTATGCCTCACCGAATAAGCCCACGTACTGGCCAGCAGATCCACGCAAGCTCCCAGATCTAATAGACTTTGCAATCACCAGGGGAATTGCGCACAATTTGATAACGGCAGAGTCACTAGCAGAATTGTCATCGGACCACTCGCCAGTAGTTTTCACTATATTAACACAACCACAAATAATAAAGCACCCACTCGGGCTAACAAATTGGAAAACAAACTGGCTCAGATTTAAAAAATACATAAGCACCCATATCGAGCTGAATCCCAAACTGGACGACGAAGACGACATCGAGCTTAGCACCTCTGCACTAGAGTCTAGGCTTATTGAAGCAGCAGATATCTCTACCCCGATTATCAGCCACACGCAGGAAAAACACAAGTCCAACAACCGACTAATTGAACTACTTCTAGCAGACAAAAGACGGCTCAGGCGAGAATGGCAAATGTCTCGATCTCCGGCAGCAAAACAACGCCTAACGGCAGCTTCGCGAACTCTAGCAAAGGCGCTTAGGCAGGAAGAAGCAAGGACACAGCGGCTGTACATCGAGAAGCTCACCCCTACCAGCACCAAATATCCGCTGTGGAAAGCACATCCAACCATAACTGCTCCAGCCGAGATAATTTCACCTATACGATGCCCAACTGGAAAATGGGCCCGTTCAGACGAAGAAAGAGCACTCATCTTTGCAGCTCATCTAAAAACGGTCTTTCTGCCAAATCCGTCAACAAACTCTTTTCAGCTCCCCACCTTGCGCACCCCAATGGAAAGTGAGCAACCGAAATTCCAAGCGGAGGAAATTTCTGCAATTATTAAAAACTATCTAAACCCAAGAAAGTCGCCCGGCCATGACAAAATAACCCCGAAAATGATCCGAGAACTCCCGATCTGTGCCGTGCGTTACATCTGCAAACTTTTCAACGCGATAGTAAAAAGTGGTCATTTTCCCATAATTTGGAAAAAATCAGTAATCATAATGATCCCAAAACCCGGAAAGGACAAAACACAGCCATCATCATACAGACCCATTAGTTTATTGCCAAGTCTTTCAAAACTATTTGAAAAAGTCCTACAACTCCGTATAAATACAATCTTGGTTAACCAAAATATAATCCCTCGTCATCAGTTTGGCTTCCGTGAAAAGCATGGCACAATTGAACAAGTCAACCGTATCACCTCAGAGATCCGCACAGCATTCGAGCAAAAAGAATATTGCACCGCAATTTTTCTCGATGTCGCCCAAGCCTTTGACCGAGTCTGGATTGACGGCCTAATATATAAAATAAAAGCGACGCTCCCATATACACGACGCTCCAATATACACACAGGCTAATGGAATCTTATCTGTCCAACAGAAAATTCGCTGTACGATGTAATAGCTTCACCTCTGATGACTTCGAATCAAGGCAGCGTGCTGGGCCCAACTCTGTATCCTTTGTACACAGCGGACATACCAACAAGCCCTACACTCATCACATCTACTTTCGCCGATGACACGGCTATCCTCAGCCGCTCCAAATGTCCGATCAAAGCTGCTGAGCAACTGGCAACCCACCTAAAGGAGGTAGAAAAGTGGCTAGCAGATTGGCGCATCCGTGCCCATCATTGACGCTTAACAATGTGCCAGTGCCTCAATCCGACGATGTTGTATATCTTGGAGTTCACCTCGACAGAAGATTAACTTGGCGTAAGCATATCGAAGCCAAGAAAAAGCAACTAAAGCTCAAAGCAATCGGTCTACATTGGCTTATCAACGCACGATCTCCCCTATGTCTGGAATTCAAAGTTCTTCTCTACAACTCTGTATTAAAACCCATCTGGACATATGGCTCTGCACTATGGGGAAACGCAAGCAAGAGCAACATCGAAACCATACAAAGGGCTCAATCCAAGGTTCTCAGAACCATCACGGGAGCACCTTGGTATATCCGAAATGAAAATGTACAAAAAGACCTACACATTCCTAGCGTAATAACCGAAATAAAGGTACAACAGCTTAAGTACACTGCTAAAATGCAGGCACACCCAAATACCCTGGCCAAATCATTAATCCGAGTACGTGAAAGTACTCGTCTTCAACGAAACGACCTCCCAACCCTCTAGTAATTAATCAGGGCCATAGATCAATGTAGCATCTTTCAGATGTTAGGTTATGTGTTAGATTAAGATAAACCTAGAAAATTGTTGTTAGTGTTATAAGCCTATATTAGAGATCCAACAAACAAATAAAACGTTAAAAAAAAAAAAAAAAAAAAAAAAAAAAAAACTCTAGCTCCTCTGTTGCATCTTCAAACTCACTATTAGACACAAATCTTTCGCACAGCTCTTCTACCTTCTTCTGTACCTTCTTTTCCCTGATATCATTTTTCACCTCCTCCAGGTATTCCCGAAGTTGGCGAACTCTTTCTCCAAACCCATTTTCTTCACTTACACTTCCCTAATTTATGACCGTATCCACCCTAGCAGTGACTTCGCTACTAGTACTAGGTCTAACGCCTTCTTCAACGACAGTTGACTTACTAGTATCTACACATTGCCTTTATTTTTTTATCCTTTTCATTAAAATATGCTTATAAACTCTCTTATTATTAAAATAATCGTGATCGACTAGACCAATCTTTAATAGTATACTATGATTTCCTAACCACTGGGTTTGGATCTCATAGTATACTATGATTTCCTAACCACTGGGTTTGGATCTCATATACCTCCTTTAAAATCTCCTTATTTATCTTGCTAGCATCTAACCCTTCTAAAAACCTCAATCAATTAATTTGGACTGCTTCGTTAGCAATGCAATTGTTTTTTCTGACATCATTATAACAAAATGAGCTCCTTTTTGATATATAAATAAATAGAAGCAAATATAAATCTTATTTAATCTTATCTGTTGCTGCTGCTGCTGTTGCTTCTATTGCAGGTGTTGCTGCTGATGCCTCTATTGCTGGTGTTGTTGCTGATGTCGTCCTTCCTTCTTGTTGGATGATGATGAGCGATGTTAAGGGGCTTCGTCTTTGCGCTCACGTCTTTGGGAATTCTCGGTATTCTTACTTCCACTGTATACTGCCACCGCGTTTACTCTGGTCACTGGGCATTTCCACTTACTCTTTGACACTGTTCCTGCCTGGAACTGTCTATTAGTCTGCCTTTTTTTTTTTTGTTTTTTGCTCACTCACACTGGAATGTTAACCCGAGTCGCGAGTTAAAATTTTCTTTTGCGAACTTTCATTCTTTACGCGAGTTCGATACATTGGCTTCGAACACGCCACACCGAATTTTTGCCGACACGAATTTCTGCAATTGCTCCACAGCAAACTGGCTTTTAAATACGGATGCACTTTTTTATACCCTTTCAGAGGAAAAAATTTTATTACAAACCCATGTTATGGAACAATATAGCAAAACTACCTCATCTGCGGAATTCAGATATCACTCGTAGGAGTTAAAAACGTTAGCGTTTTTAGTTACTTGTTTAGCAATGGCGGGCGTTTTTCAGGCGTTTATTTTTGATATACAGTATTGAGATGGGAAAATAACGGCACATGTTGACTATTTGTCAAGAAACCCTCTTTTATTGCTGAACTTGGACATAGCCAAAATTGTCAGTAAATTGAAAGATTTCTCTGCCGGAAGATATTGCAGAAGTTCTTTACCGAAAATTCAGAGAAATGGCAGAACACGTTATTTACCAGTGGTACCACTTGCTTTTAGATGGTCTGTTATAAACCAAGTTCACGAGTCAATTATGCATTTAGTTTGGGAAAAGACCCTTGACAAAGTATACGATTTTTATTGGTTTGACAAAATGTCTAGAAAATTTCACTTGCAAAATGTCTTCAGGAAAAATTCAAGCTGAGTTGCATCCAATTCCGAAAATGAATATTCCTTGGCACACTATCCACATCGAAATTACTGGAAAACTGTGTGGCAAAAATGACCAAAAGAAGTATGTTTTTGTCCAAGTTAACGCGTTTACCAAGTATGTTTACCTCAGTCATACCCTAAAATTAGACAATTCAATCTGCTGTTTCATTGTTTGGAGTACCAAACCGAATGATAGCTGACCAGAGAAGGTGTTTTATGGATGCAAAGTATAGCCAGTTATGTTCAGATACAAGAATAAAGTTGCATTTATGTACCACCGGCGCTAGTCGAGCTAATGGCCGCTGAAAATATGCTGACCGCGGTTGAAACTGGAACCCAGTCTTGGCAAGATATGTTGGGGGATGTGACGAAGGCAAGACCGCTGGAAATGCTGGTGGGAAAGGTTGCAGCAATCCTAATGGTTACTTCTACCTAGTGACATTGAAAATGTTGTTGATCTGCCAAACATAAGAGCACAAGCTGAAAAGAATGTCTTCGCCAGTGCGGTTTATGACAAATTGCGATTTGGTGTTAATTGGGTCATTTTGTTCGCCGACCACCGTCAGCGAGCTCCCAACAGCAACATTTACCTCTACTGATCCAACAACAACTGTAATAGCCGCAATGTCTGCAAAAGCTTCGATCTCTGCCCAGCAGACTACCTTAACAAAATCTTCTCAACCAGTAACGTTGAATCCAAACTCATCTGTTCAGACTGGAATGGACAGAAATATTAACATAAACAAGCGAAAGCTTAGTCCACAAACCAAAAAAGGCGGTAACACACTGAAAATGAACAAAACTAATATTGTTCAACGAAAAGCAATACTGGCAAATCAGCCAGAATCTCAAGAAGCAGTATCCATCCCAAAAGAAACCCACTGAAGTCAAACCGCCACCATTCTACATCCGTGGTGCAAACTGCACTTCACTAGTGCCAAAGTTGGTAGCTCTAGTTGGTCAGAATAACTTTAATGTGAATCCACTAACAGGGGGAACATAGAGTCTAAAGTGTAAACTAAAAATGAACAATTCTAACGTACTATCGAGAAGTACTTCCGGTCCAAAAATGTGAATTATTACACATTCCAACTTAAAAGCGCGAAAGGACTTCAAGCCGTGATCAAAAGCTTTGAACCTACAGTCCCGACGCAGGAAATCGTTGAAGCATTGGAAGAGAAGGGCTTTGAGGTACTTTACAGAAGTAAAGTAGCACAACCCTTGTTCAAAGTGGAGTTACAGCCCACTTGTGATAAAACATTAAAAACCAACTCAGTGCACCCGATATATAATCTACAATTCTTGCTACACCGCAGAATCACTGTCGAAGAGCCACACAAGAGGAATCACCCTCTACAATGCACCAATTGCCAGGAGTTTGGGCATACAAAATCATTCTGTAGCATTCAACAACACTGTGTCTACTCCGACAACAAATCAAACACCAATACTAGGAAGTGCACAAACTGCGTCGGAAATCACACCGCAAATTACAGAGGATGTGCTGTCTATAAGGAACTGAAGGCCCGTCTTAACGAAAAGAAATCTACAGCTCGTACCCAGGGCTCGACACTCCCCTCCTTCGCAAACCACATCGGGGATATTCTTCTCAAGAGCTGTAAGGTCATCAGCAGCTCCAACAACAACTACTCCTGGAGTAAGCGTGCTGCGCAAGCGTGCTGCGCAACGGAAGTTCACAGCCCTCTACATCTGTAAATCCCGCTACAATCTCAAACAATGCGGCCCCAAGTCCACCCGTACTCGGCCAGCAACCCAACGGGATCGAAACGTTGTTGATCTCGCTAAATCAAAACATGACAAACTTCATGACGTTCATGCAAAATTGCATGCAGGAACTTGTGACGAAGTGCCAATTTGGCACTACGGACAACTACGAGTCTAGTTTGTTATTCTAAGCCATTAGAAAATAATATACTCATTAATCCCAACCCTAAATACTCTGACTTGTTTCTTAATTAATCGTCTCCGCTCTAGGTACATTACTATTTATCTATATACTCATTGCCATGTACATATGTACATATGTACATAAGTTTCTCTTTAGGTACGCCTTTATGTATAACATTAATTTCGCAGCAGCATTAAGCCGGCCACATATATATGTACGCTCACCCGGTGCTATACACATACACACACTTACACATGCAAGCCAAACGGGACTTGCACGAATTTGTCCACGTCGCTTTTGCGCAGTTTCTATTGTTTTGGTTGCAACGGGACCAAAAAAATGCGTACGTGACGATTCTGACGCCGACGCGTGTCGCGACAGAATCGGTTGTCATGGTAACAGTGATTGGACGAGCGCGTGTCGCAGCCGGCATAGGGCAGAGCCTGGGCAGAGGAAGACCGAAAGTTCGAGAAAGCGGTCAGCGACTCCGCAATAAGAAGACAATAGATCATTAGGAAAACCACCCTTAAGTGAGACAGTCGCGAGTGCAAGTAATGCAAACCAGTGCCAGTGTAACCAAGGAAAAATAAGAAGGACCCACAGCCGGTCCTCACAAGCAAAAAAAAAAAACAAGTCACAAGTGAAGCAAGTGCAAATATAAACCAAAGGAATAAAACAGGATAATCGTATAAGGCTTTATAGACTTATTAAGTGTGTGTGCGCCAGGATAGCGGGTGAGTCGGCCATGCGGCCCAATAGTTGTCCCTCCCTTTTTGTCCAATAAAAAAATAGATAATATTCTAGAGTGTGATTAGGTTGTGTTGACAAAATAATAATATTGAATAAATATGCAACGAAGTTCATAACGATGTGAAGCCCACATGTCACAATTATTGGTTGAAACTAATTAAGATTAACACTCTCTCCTATCCTTTCCCAGATCCTAATCCTTTATGTGTATGTCACCATAGTATGTGTTTCTCCTCTGGCATTGGCATCCGGGTTGCACCCTACCCAATGCCAAGGAGAGTGTAGTGTTTATTTGTAGTGTGCCTGGGTACTGGGTCACCACACAGCCAACGTCCGGGTTGCACCCTTGTTGACTGTGATGGCGGCTGGTATCCATTGGCATGCGACCAGGATTTATGTTGTGATCGATGTCCGGGTTACACCCTAGTCGAGCACAAAATAAGTCTTGGGATGTCCGTAGTAGTGTTGTATTATCTTCATGTTTCCCTTTTGTGACCTTGTAGTTGTAGTGGTATAATAGTAAGTCGGTGTCCGGGTTATACCCTAACCGATTTACATGTCTGCATATATATGTGTTACACTTTCTGTCTACTTCTATCCCTTCTCCATTGCATATATATTTTTGTTGAAAATTTTCGCCTAATTAGTAGCATTGCAACTAGGAGGAAAAAAAAATAAAAAAAAAAATAAAAAACTAGAAGGATGGGCTAACTTCGGCCGTGCCGAAGTTCGTATACCCTTGCAAACTGTTATTTAACAATTACACATTTATAATGTGACAAAATCATTAGAAAGCATATGAAACAAGTCAAACCTACATTAAATGTTCGTAGCTTGAGAAAAAAAGTAATTCGACAAAAAAAATTTTTTGGTCTGATTGTTCCTATGGGAGCTATAGCATATAGATGACCGATTTTGCTGAAACTTAGCATAGACATTTCTTCCAAAAACCAAGTTTCGTGACAATCACTTTCAAAACACCCAAGTTATTGCTCTGAGACTATATTCTTGACCGATCGTTCCAATGGGAGCTATATGATATAGTCAACCGATTCTGATAAAACTTGGTGGATTTGTTTGAAGGTGTATTAAACTTATGAACACCAAATTTCGTAACAATTGATTGAAAAACAACAAAGTTATTGAAGTGTAATTCTATTCTTGACCGATCGTTCCTATGGGAGCTATATGATATAGTCATCCGATCGGGATGATTCCGAGATATACAATGCCTGCAGCAAAAAGAAGCCTGGGTGCAAAATCAGCTCTGTAGCTTTAAGGGTCTCGGAGGAGAATCTGTTGATCCAGACAGACGGACAGACCGACATGGCTATATCAACTCAGCTCGTCGTGCTGATCAAGAATATATATACTTTATATAGTCGGAAACGCTTCCTTCTATGCGTTGCAAACTTTTGACCAAAATTAATATACCCTTGCAAGGGTATAAAAATTCATTAATATACCAAATATTTTTTTTGTATAATGTAACGGAGCAAAAGTTAATTTTATTTGCACATATATATATGCATGCATAATTGTTTCATGAGCATGTCATCTGCGTGGCGTAAAGAACCACCATAACCCAGATCGCGGGAGTTTCATACGTCACAGGAATTTTCGTATACCCTCATTGTAAAGTGTAAAATTTTCTTTTTATAAAAAAGATTTTTTTATATATATATATGTATATATCTATTATTTTGTGTTCACCTTATATGTTGACCCACATACATTTATCCCTGTATTCCCATATTTGCCCATATCCCCGCTTGTTTCCTTTATCCCAAGTGAAAATCCAGCAAAGCAGCATAGCAGTTTGTTAGTCAGCGATAGGACTGTCAACATAATCACCGATAGAGCTAATATACCCAGCAGAATCATGATAGAGTAGACAGTGGAATCAGCGACAGAAAATCTCTACTTCTAGAGTCAACGATAGAACGGCGTACATAACCATCAACATAGCTAAATAGTGCAGTAGAGTTACGGTAGAGTACACGTAGAATCAGCGACAGAAAATGGTAATTACTTAGTCAGCGATAGAACTATTCGCATAGCCAATGACATAGCCCAGGTACCCGGTAGAGTTACGGCGGACGCAGCAGTAGAATCAGCGACAGAAAGCACCGTTAAGAAACACTCAGGAAAGAGGAACACGGATGGAAATTTTCCATGACGCCGTCCAAGTACAGTCACAGCAAGCAGCATAGGCATAGAAGACAAAAAAAAAGCACCGTTAATAAACGCTCAGAAGCAAGAAACATCGATGGAAATTTTCCATGACGCCGTTCAGGTACATTCTCAGCAAAACAGCGCAGGCATAAAAGTAAAAAAAAAAGTAAAGAAGTTAGACATAGCAACTGCAATGGTAGTTCTGTCGCCTGTGAGAGAAAGGGAGAGGTTGCTTTTGGGTTCTCATTGGTCGACGCACTTGGCGTCAAGACCAGAGTGCAGCCACTGAGATGAATAACGGAAGAATACAAACAATGAATAACGGAACAAGTTTCTTCAATCTGATTTTGAAGTAGATAAAAGGCGACCAACAGCATCAGTGAGGGAGTCCACCGCGAACCTTCAACGAGTTAACAACAGGAGTCCACCGGGAACCTTCAACGAGTTAACAACAGGAGTCAACCGCGAACTTTCTCCGAGTTAACAACAGAGAGTCAGCCGCGAGCCTTCAACCATAACCAAGGATAATTAAACGTTCCCCAGCAAGGATATTCAAAAATAACACAAGGATAATCAAACCAAACCACCAAGAATAATTAAACCAACATTCACCAGCAAGGATATTCAACGATAACCAAGGATATTTATAACAACGTTCACTAGCAAGGATATACAGCCAAAGAACATTAGTAACATGGGAGTCAAATGTCGAAAAGCCGAGCTCGAAAGCTTCTTCGCCGAATTCGGACTGACCCCTGGCGGTTCAGTCGAGGAGATGAGAAGCCGATTCTCTAGCTTCGCATCCAGGGAAGACCATAAACCAGATGTACTCTCCCGGCTAGCAGAACTAGAATCACAATACGGACAAGCAGCCTGCCTCGATAAAGGTCTCGAAGTTAAACCACGTTCACGTCCTGTGTCACCTGCCCGACATACTGACAAGGAGTATTCGATGGAGAGACACGCATCTCTTAACCAAGACACAGATGGAAAATTATTACAGATACCAGCGTTGACTCACAGCATGGCTACATCAGATCTACACCCACAAAGAGCCTCCGAGAATACCAGTTAAACCAATCTCATAGAGAAAGTGTCGAAATGGGGTCTTCATTTTGATGGGACCGCAGATCTATTATACTTCTTGGAAACACTTGAAGCAAGGGCTAGTACTTATCGCATCAGCACCGAATGGCTCCCTAATATGATGGCCATCTTATTTTCGGGGCGAGCCGAAGGATGGTGGCAAACCAGCGGTCTACTAGACGCCTCGTGGGCTAAGAAGAGAATTTCTAGATTTCTTTCTGCCGCCCAGATACTTTGAAAAACTGGAAGATGCCATCCGCACGCGAAGACAGCGCCCTGGCGAACCATTTAAGACATACTTGATAGAACTACGCCTCATGATGAGACGAGCTCATTATACGGAAGAACAGGAATTACAGCGCATATATGACAATTTATTGCCTGACTACCAATTGCACACCCGACGTATGGATTTTCATAACTTGCATAAGCTGACCCAGTTAATAGTGAATTTCGAGACCCTGCGTGGTCAAAGTTCTAAGAGATTCGACGCATCTTTTTCCGGTCAGGCAAACACTTCGGACACATCAGACAGCCATGGGCAACAATTTACCAGTGGACGTAAAGTTAACACCGTTAATAATCGAAGCACCAACAAACCAGCTTTGCCCTCTACGGAAAAATCAGCCAGCTACTCACACTTCTACCAAGTATCGGAGGCACCAGTGGATACTTACCGTGCTTGCCGTAACTGCGGCAAACCGGACCATTTCGCAAAGCAATGCAACAATCCAAGGATATTATTCTGTTGGGAATGTGGAAAACGCGATGTACGAACCATCGACTGCTGTCGACGGTCGGGAAACGCCGGGCGCCTACGTTCGACAGGGGATCGAACGAAGAAAGCGCCGAGCCAGCCCCAAATGTAAGTAGACTCCAATTCGACAAGGGTCGCCTCATCGCCTTAGTCCAGGTCAACGGATGTGAAGTGAGCGCCACCCTTGACACTGGAGCCACTAGGAGCTTCATACACAGTTCACTGGCTCAGCAGATCGGTACCCACGGGAACTGGAAACGAATACACACCCCTATCAACTTAGCCGATGGATCTAGAAAGGAAATCACCCAGGCTATCGAGGCTGAGATATGTCTGGGGATGACACAAGTAAAAATACCATTGCTGGTATTACCAGGTATTATGGACCAATTGATCTTAGGCACTGATTTCCTACGTGGCACTCGGACCATAATCCAGTGCGGGGAAAGCTATCTACAGTTAGAGCCTATGCAAAACGCCCTGCTTGGATCATTCGTCAGTTGCAGCGCTGCCTCACAACCGTCGAGTACCTTAACCAGCAACAACCAGACTCAGTCAATCATCAATGAATCCCCAAGCTCCCCAGTGGAAGTGTTGCCGGATGAAAAACGGATCCGAAACACGGCCTTACCTCCGGTTTCCGATAAAGCCGTCATTAATAACCCATTTCGTCAACCAGTCATCGAAAAATCACCAGTCAGAATAGACAAACTCAACTTAATAGCAGCCAGGCCCACGACAAGGATGGAAAGCACCATGATATCTCCAGAGCCAGAATACTCCAAAGACGCGAGGGTGAATAAAATCATCAACGAGTTCCTATCACAGGAATTACCAAAGTTCGACACATTACAAGGTGTCACCCACATCGCAGAGCACGTCATCACTATGAAGGATGACAAACCAATCAAGCAACGTTATTACCCTCGCAACCCGGCCCAACAGAAGATCATCAATGACACCGTGGACCAGTTATTAGCCGAAGACCGCATCGAACCATCGAAAAGCCCACATAGCGCACCCATCGTACTAGTTGGTAAGAAAACCGGAGAGACGCGTATGTGTATCGATTTCAGGCAACTCAACGCGCAGTCTATACGAGACGCCTACCCTCTACCAAGGATCAATCATATTCTGGAAAAACTTCGCAACGCTCAGTTTATCTCTACACTGGATCTTAAAAGTGGCTATTGGCAAATATTTCCTATTTCCATGGAAAGTAATGCCTTTTGGGCTACATTCCGCAGCGGCAACATTCCAACGCGCCTTGGATAGCGTGATTGGACCCGAGATGGATCCATTTGCCTTCGCGTATCTAGACGATATTATCGTCATCGGAAGGACATTGGAAGAACATATAACTCACCTGCAAGAAGTTTTTCGACGCCTCAGAGAAGCCAAGTTACGGATCAATAAAGCCAAGTGCAGATTCTTTAGACGCAAAATACAATTCTTAGGACATGTGGTCAGCGAGCACGGTATCCATACCGACCCTGAGAAAGTAGCAGCTGTTCGGGAATTAGTTTGGGCATCGCGTCTTGGTATCGCAGATTTGTGCCAGAGTTTTCTAGTATCGTACAGCCTATCACCGCTTTATTGAAGAAAAATACTAAATGGAAATGGGATGCAGAACAACAACAAGCCTTCGACCATCCGCCCCTATCTTGGCCTGCCCCGATTTTAACTCCAAATTCTACTTGCAGACAGATGCCAGTGATTATGGTTTGGGCGCAGTATTAACCCAGTATCAAGAAGGAACAGAACGGGTCATCGCCTACGCCAGCAGACGCCTCCTTGCACCTGAAGAGAATTACTCAGCCACCGAGAAGGAGTGTCTCGCTATAGTTTGGGCAATTCGCAAGCTACGCTGTTATCTGGAAGGATATAAATTCGAAGTCATCACGGATCATCAGGCCTTGAAGTGGCTCAATTCGATAGATAATCCCACAGGTCGTATAGCAAGATGGGCACTCGAACTACAACAATATAAATTGAATTCGACATACAATACCGAAGAGGAAAGTTAAACGTCGTGGCCGACGCCTTGTCTCGACAACCATTGGAGTTGCTAAACTCAATTCAGGATACTCTACCGGACTGTCCATGGTGAAATAAAATAAAGCGACAAGTAGAAGCACAACCAGAGCAGTTCCCCGATTTTCACTACGAAGGTGGGCAACTATACCGAAGGAGAATTCATCACCCCGACGAAGATGAATCCATACCATGGAAGTTATGTGTGCCGAAGGAAGCTCGTCAACGAGTACTATGCGAATGTCACGACGAACCAACTGCAGGCCATTTGGGAATCCGGAAAACAGTGCTCAGAGTTTCTCAGAAATACTACTGGCCTGGCTTTTTCCGTGATGCAAAACGACACGTGCACAACTGTCTTCAATGCCAAAAATTTAAAGTGAACCAAAGGAAGCCAGCTGGGAAAATATTCACTCGTCAAGTGTCACAACCATTCAACACAGTGTGTGTTGATTTTGTTGGACCTCTCCCCAGATCAAAGCAAGGTAACACTGTTTCATTGGTTTTCTTAGATGCATACAGCAGATGGGAGGAGCTTATACCTCTGCGTAAAGCCACCGGAGCACCGCGCACTTTGGTCTGCGACAATGGAACACTGGAGTAGAGATTCAGTACACCGCCCCGTACACACCACGTCAAAATCCTACCGAGAGGGCCAATCGCACCGTGAAGACCATGATAGCTCAATACCTGGGAGAAAAGCAGAGTAACTGGGATCACTTTCTACCCGAATTTACATTGGCCATAAATTCCAGCGTATGCGATTCGACAGCATTTACTCCAGCGTTCCTCGTGCTGGGTAAGGAACCCCGCATCCCTGGAGCCCTGTACGACGAGGTTACACCAGGACTTGGCACCACACCGTGGTCCCCTGAAGCACGAACACGACTCATGGCAGACGTTTTTACCATGGCCCAAGAGAACATGCAACGAGCTTCAATGGAGCAAGGACGTCACTACAATTTGCGACGTAGAGACTGGCGACCAGCGATTGGAGATCTGGTCCTCCTGAAGCAACACCACTTGTCCAAGGCCTCCGAGGGCTTTGCAGCTAAATTGGCACCAAAGTTCGACGGACCTTACAAAGTAATCAAGTTTATTTCCAGAAACATCGTCCGGCTACAAAAAACCAACAGCAGACGCAGACGCACGGCGAACATAGACGACCTGAAGTCTATACAACCAGACGACCCAAGCATCCAAGAGCAAGAGCAAATTAAATGTATGATCGGGGGGTCTCCAAGTCTCGGCAAGTCTGACCATGCATCCACACGCAAAATACTCATTCGTATTATTACATTTAAGTTCACATTGTATCATAATCATAAGCATCTAATTCATGTACACCACACACGTTAGGCCCTCAACAACCCAATATAAGGCGCATAGTCTCAAGTCAGAGTATCTAACACTTTTCTTTTCCTCAGTCTTACGATGGCACGCCAACTCAGCGTCAAAGAAATAGTTGGTGTCACCGAAGACGTGGTGGCAACCTGGGAAGCTGAGTTCGCTAGGACATCAGCAACAAGCGAACCTGCGATGGAGCACGATCCTCCAACAACAACCTGCACCTTAGCAGCAACCGAGGCAGAGAACCCCGATGACCGCTCAGCCTTCTCGTCTGGCAATTCACCGCCACCAGAGCCAATCAATTGCTGGAGAATCGTGGATGCACCCGAACAAGCGGTTGCCACTAGGGTAGACATATTGAGACCAGCAATCGAGCTGTCCGACATAGCTTGTTTCGACCCAGGGCATTTTCCCGGTTATAGGGGCTGGATCCCGTCGTCGCCTGCAGCAAAGAACGAAGCAGCCGGCCTCCAGGAAGCAGTAGGTGACACCGCATCAGTCCCCGAGCCATAGAGGGATAATCCTAGCCCGTCGTAGCGGGACTACACTGACCCGGAAACCGGCGAAACCGCGCAGCTGCCAACCCAAGCCATCGAGTACGACTTCGGTGTATGATGTAGACGCCGAGTTAGACGAAAGGAACGTCCAGCCCCCAGCGTATCCCTACTTTGAGGATATCTCGCTACCTCCGTCTCCGGCAACTCAGCTAGTGAGTCTGCAGGGCGACGCCAGCCCGCCTCAACCAACGGAGGCTGACAACGCACCAAGTAGTAGCCGTATCCACGCTTGGCAGGTTATCCCCCTTGGATGGCGGACGAAGGGTGTGCAGGAGCTATTACCACGGCAACTAATCGAAGAAGTGCAGGATTGCCAACAGCAACGGCAAGTTTAAATGTGAAGCAGCCGGTAGCGTGTATGGTATACGGGTGAACAAGACCCAGCAGGTCACCGTCACTTACATCGGCCCTGCTTCCACGAAGTAAAGGGGGGGGTGTGACGACGTGCCAATTTGGCACTACGGCACAACTACTAGTCTAGTTTGTTATTCTAAGCCATTAGAAAATAATATACTCATTAATCCCAACCCTAAATACTCTGACTTGTTTCTTAATTAATCGTCTCCGCTCTAGGTACATTACTATTTAACTATCTACTCATTGCCATGTACATATGTGTATATACATATGTACATAAGTTTCTCTTTTAGGTACGCCTTTATGTATAACATTAATTGCGCAGCAGCATTTAGCTCACCCGGTGCTATACACATACACACACTTACACATGCAAGCCAAACGGGACTTGCACGAATTTGTCCACGTCGCTTTTGCGCAGTTTCTATTATTTTGGTTGCAACGGGACCAAAAAAATGCGTACGTGACGATTCTGACGCCGACGCGTGTCGCGACAGAATCGGTTGTCATGGTAACAGTGATTGGACGAGCGCGTGTCGCAGCCGGCAGTGCCAGTGTAACCAAGGAAAAATAAGAAGGACCCACAGCCGGTCCTCACAAGCAAAAAAAAAAAAAACAAGTCACAAGTGAAGCAAGTGCAAATATAAACCAAAGGAATAAAACAGGATAATCGTATAAGGCTTTATAGACTTATTAAGTGTGTGTGCGCCAGGATAGCGGGTGAGTCGGCCATGCGGCCCAATAGTTGTCCCTCCCTTTTTGTCCAATAAAAAAATAGATAATATTCTAGAGTGTGGTTAGGTTATTGACAAAATAATAATATTGAATAAATATGCAACGAAGTTTATAACGATGTAAAGCCCACATGTCACAATTATTGGTTGAAACTAATTAAGATTAACACTCTCTCCTATCCTTTCCCAGATCCTAATCCTTTATGTGTATGTCACCATAGTATGTGTTTCTCCTCTGGCATTGGCATCCGGGTTGCACCCTACCCAATGCCAAGGAGAGTGTAGTGTTAATTTTTAGTGTGCCTGGGTACTGGGTCACCACACAGCCAACGTCCGGGTTGCACCCTTGTTGACTGTGATGGCGGCTGGTATCCATTGGCATGCGACCAGGATTTATGTTG
Source organism: Drosophila prosaltans (assembly GCA_018151275.1). Taxonomy (NCBI): domain Eukaryota; kingdom Metazoa; phylum Arthropoda; class Insecta; order Diptera; family Drosophilidae; genus Drosophila; species Drosophila prosaltans. Next base: position 51,754 of record JAECWY010000179.1, read on the forward strand.
TGATCTTGTCTTGGGATGTCCGTAGTAGTGTTGTAGTGTTGTATTAAGTCGGTGTCCAGGTTGTACCGTAATCGACTTATCTTCATGTTTCCCTTTTGTGACCTTGTAGTTGTAGTGGTATAATTGTAAGTCGGTGTCCGGGTTATACCCTAACCGACTTACATGTCTGCATGTACATGCGTTACACTTTCTGTCTACTTCTATCCCTTCTCTTTCCTGTAGTCGTTCACCTACGATCTCATAAACATACAACATTAACATCACGGTAGCTCCAGCAAATCTCTGGTCTCGGCATTTCATTATAAATAATCCGTAATGGAAGACCCTGGGGAGACTGAGATTTGTACCCCAGCCGGAAAACTTTCTTACAAACTTATGCGGAACCAAAACTTGCTCATTCAAAAGCTTTTGGACAACAATAAATAATGTCAGCACTACATATAGGACTATGGAATGCAAACGGCATTTCCAAGCACAAACAAGAATTGTCACTGTTTCTGGATTCAAATGATATTGATATCATGCTGTTATCGGAAACTCACCTTACCAACAAAAACAACTTCCAAATACCTAAATATGCATTCCACGCAGCAAATCACCCAGATGGCAAGGCTCACGGAGGAACTGGTATCCTAATCAAAAACCGGATTAAACACTGTCACACAATGGATTTGCCAAACAATACCTACAAGCAACTTCAACTTTCGGCAGTACAATGCAATGGCTTCACTTTACTGCCCACCACGATTCTCAATCTCTAAAAGAGTTTACTGATTTCTTTAATACACTCGGAGTACGATTTATTGCTGCAGGAGACTACAACGCAAAGCACCATCATTGGGGATCCCGCCTGGTAAATCCAAAATTAGCCCACGTACTGGCCAGCAAATCCATGAGAGCTCACACATCTAATAGACTTTGCAATCACTAAGGGAATTGCATACAATTTGATAATGTGTAGCATGTTCTATAATAACAAATGAACACTGTACTCAGTGTAGAATATTAATAATATTACAAACATATTGTAACACTTTGCTATAATATATGTATATACAATATTCAAGTGCTATGCCTCTCAAGAAACTTGACCACCCATGAGAGCATAAGTACTGGACATTGTTGAGTCGGCATATATTGCATGTGCGACCACTTTGTCACAATGTCACATGATACATCCTCACTCTTGCATATATCCATATATGCATATTTCGCTTACGTTAGCATTTATGACATAAGCAGACCGCTCCTCTGCCGGCGTCACTGGCAGCGCAGCTACGCGGTCTTAGCAGTAATGAACCATGGTTTAGATTTTAAGAATGATTATAAAAAGACAACTAAAAGCGAATGCACAGAGCATGCATTACTAAGATTTTTAAACAAAAGAAGATAAATCAAAGATATACAAAAACTCTTATTATTGATGAACTGGACATTTTCTCAAATATAATACATGGCGACCGTGACAGTGTTCATGGGAACACAAGACGAAGGAAAACTGCAATAAAGGAAAACTGAAGCACATGGCATAATTCTGGAAGGCAGAAAACATACATTCATAAAAGAAGGAAGACTAAAAACCAAAATAATACATGGAAATGGAAATGCAAATGAAAAAATTTTACTGAGTGAGTAGAGTTAAGTGGTAATGGCACGGAGAGGAGGATTGAAGAACAAAATAAATAAAAGGATAGCGCACATAAAGTGGCTGCTGTACACAAATCCTACACCTCCTCCATGGGCAACTGCCCAAAAATTACAAGCTGAACTTGACTTTTTAAAGTCAGAAATTGAGAACAGAAAGCCAAAGACCACTCTAACTCAATCAGTGAAAAACATACCTACAACATATAAAAATAAAATAAAAATAATTCCACCTTCCAAAGCAAACCTGCCGAAGCCAGTAAAGAAGTGCCCAAGAGACTGCCCCGGGCCATTGGAGAGCCCCTTTTGCGAATACACCTGTTGGAGAAACAGTAAATCTGGTGCGATGACCGGCACCGGTACCGCCTGAGCCCATAGGCCCAGGACAACAGCAGCAGAGACAACAGCGTGAAAAGCAGGCCGCTTTTTACGCCATCGAGGGAGCATCAGCGAAGCCAACGGGCGACGACAAGCTGATGCAAAAAAAAAAAAAAGGGGATCTAAGAGAAAGCAGCAGCACGAAAGCATAAAAACACACACAACCAAATGAAAAATAAAAACACACACAAGAAAATGAAAAATAAAAACACACACAAGCAAATGAAAAATAAAAACAAACACAACCAAAGAAAAAAAAAAAAAACACACACACACACACACAAATATCTTTTAAAGTTAATATAAATTTAAATGAAATGTAAAAGAAAAATCATAAATTGTAAAAAAAAAACATTGTTAAATTGAGCGGAACCATTTCCGAACAATAGAAGCATAGCCTGTGAAGCTATGCGCAAAATTAGGTAGGGTAATGTAAAAGAAAATTTTTCTATATAGATATACAAAAGTTTTCTTAAAAATTTTCTCGAATTTTTTTTATATGTTTGATAATAGTATAAATAAGTTTGATGATTTAACCACAAATTTAATAATTGATAAAAAATCCAAAATGGGATTAATAGACACGAAGACAGTGGACTCCACTGCTAACGTGATAAATAAAGTTGAATCATCAAACGTTGATTTAAGTATTACTAATGCACTTTTATTGACAATGGTCATAATTTTGATTGCATACATTTTGTTCAAGGCATATAGGCTACATAACAAATGTATAAAAAAAAGAGCCCTAAGCCGAGCCAATGACTTGGACAAGATTTAAATAAAGTATGCAAACCTGAAATGAAGGTACATTTTAAAAAAAAAAAAAAAAAAAAAAAATTAATAAAAAAAAAAAATTTATATATATTATCAAACGAATCAATTTCTCTCGAATTTCTCGAATAAATAAAATTAAAATTTCAACTTTAAACAAATTTTTATTGAATGTTATGTATTAACTAAAATAGGAATATGAGTATGTTAGATACTTATTTTAGTAGGGTAGTAGAAAACCATCCTAGCATAGAGTCCGATATAATCGAGGTTTTTAAGAGTGAAAATATCAACTCACCTCAACGCGCTATCAGCTTAGCAAAAATAGAAATATATTACTTGGAAAAATTTGGTGAACAATTCCCAATCAAAGAGAATAGTAGGGTACGTGCCTGCTTCATTTTATCACTTCCATTTATTTGTTGCTTTTCAAACGCAACAGGAACATTTCAGTTCTATTTGATGGATGAAGAGCAGAGAAAAAAAATATAAATAAAAATAATACTACGAAGAATTTCTCCTCAATGGAAATAATAGAGACTAAACGTCTAAGGAAGTACATACCGTTCCTTGATTACCTGATAGAATCAGGCGAAACAAATTACAAGTACAAGGAAATGCGGTATTGGATAGCTAATAATTACAAGTTTAAGAAAAACATAGTAGAGCTTATGGAAAAGTCCATAAAAGTAGTATATGGTAAGGTATTAATGAGAAATCCTAAAGGTAGAGGTGTACCAGAATGGGTACACAATATATTTAAGACAGACATAGAAACAATAGATATTGTTGAGTCGGATGAGGATATAGAGATAATAGAATAAAAAAAAAAAAAATTTTTTTTTATTAAATAAATATATTAAACTAAAGCATGGAATGGAAAGAATTATTTCTCCATATCCAAAAAATTAAAGAAAATTTCAAAAAGTCATATAAGTGCATAACTCAGAATAGGAATATTCAGACAGAAACGCTGAATAAGCATGCAATAATTCTGGTTGACTCTTTTAATGAGACACGAAGATTAGTGCATGAGAACAGAATAAACATAGATAGCACGAACTGGTCAAAGATTTCAAAATTATTGATCAAGTTACGAGCAAATCTAATACACATAAAAGAAAAATATAATTTGGACATATTTGTACCAACAGTTCTGAATTCACCTTTAACTATAGAGGTTGAAGAACACAAAGAAAAATCTGAATTGGAAAGTGCAGAATCAGACGAAGGAGAAATTGAAGAAAAAGATCTACACGATCTAACAATTCCCGCGTCACTCACTTTACCACATAAAGATAACGAATCAGAATTAAATACATTGTCTGAACAAGACAACGATTCTGACTTTGAACTAGATACGAGTGTTATACCCAAACAAGACAAAATGACTGAGGCAAAATCTAAAAGAGCATATATGAAAGAAATTTCATTCTTTATTCCAGAGTTCGATGGACAAAAGAGAAATCTTGATCCATTCCTCACTGCCCTAGAGTTAATTGATTTAACCAAGGAAGAATTTAAAGACGTAGCTGTTGCCGTAATAAAATCAAAACTTACTTGCGGAACACTATGTAGATTCAAACAACTCAAAACAGTCAGAGAAATAATAAATAAATTGCAAACTACTATAGTTGGTGAACCATCAAGAGTAGTTAAAACGAGATTGTCCAAAATTGTCCAAAAGGGTAAAACTGCTGATAAGCTTACATCAGAAATTGAAAATATGAGAAAAACACTGGAATCAACATACATTGAAGAAGGTCTATCATCAGAGCTCGCTGAGTCATTCAGTACTGAAGAAGCCATCTCTACAATGAAACGGAATTGCGATAGTGGTAAACTCAGAGGCATACTAGAATCAGGAAACTTCAGAAATATGAATGAAGCCCTCATGAAGTACTTGGAATGTAGTACTGAAATGACTGGCACTCCTAATTCAGTATTGTATGCACAGAGGGGCCGTGGTAGTTATAACAATTGATATAATTACCGCGGTAGAGGAAATGGTCGCGGTTATTATAATTACTATAATAATCGTAGTTACCAGAATTACACGCAAAACCGAAGCAATAACAATAACAGTCGAAGAAACAACAGAGGAAACGGTAGAAATAATAATAATAATAGAGGAAATAGAACAAATAACCAACAAAATGGTTATAATAATGTCCGAGCAATACAGTCTAGCTCGGGAAACTCCCAACCACCTTTAGATACTCAGTAGAAATAAATAGCAAAATTCACAGAATCAGTCTTGACTTAAATACTTTCGTAAAATTCACTAATGAGGCAACCGGAAAACAGTTGATATTTTTAATAGATACCGGTGCGCAAATATCCATTCTAAAAGAAAATTCCGATACATTTCAAAATATCCGGACAGATCATACTGTCAACATACAGGGAATAAGTCAAGAAGTAATCAAATCCAATGGAATTACTTCAGTTGACATACAAACGTCTAAATATATTATCCCACACGATTTTCATATCACAATAAAAGACTTACAAAATATACAAAGTAATAACAAAATTCTGAAAGTCACTACCAGAAACCAAAGTAAACAGTTAGATTCCTGCGCAGGAAAAGAAAAACATAACGATATAGAAGATTTGCAAAAGCAATTTCTTAATGCTTCTAAGCCCAACGTATATGAAGTCATTGTAAATGACGAAGTACGAAAAAGTAGTGACCTTGCGTATAACAGATACTCTATGCACATTCAAACATGGCAAGAAGGTTATAGCAAGAATTGACATTTGCGATATGTATACCAATGGAATTCTCGACTTAGGTCAATTCTTCCAAAGGCTAGAAAAAGAAGCCGGTATACTTAATATCAGCCAAGTCAAAGTGGCACCGAGCGAAAAGATCTTTGATACAATTTCAATAGATTCTTTTAAATTAATGGGCAATAAAAATTTAATATCGTTAAGAGTAGCGCTACTCAAGCCGGTGACCCTATTATCAAATAATGATAAAGAAAAGAAGCAATACTGTTTACGTTCCACGATGATCCGATACAAGGAGGTCACACTGGAATTACTAGAACTTTAGCCAAAATAAAAAGGCATTATTATTGGAGAAACATGACAAGAGATATATCTCAATATGTGAAAAAGTGTAATAAATGTCAAAAATCAAAAACAACAAAACACACTAAAACTCCATTGACAATAACTGAAACGCCACAAATGGCTTTCGATCGGGTAATTGTGGATACGATCGGTCCACTTCCCAGATCAGAACAAGGAAATGAGTATGCAGTAACTTTAATCTGCGACCTAACAAAATACCTTGTAATCATACCAATAAAAGACAAAAGTGCAAAAACAGTAGCAAAAGCTATATTTGAAGATTTTATTCTGAAGTACGGTCCAATGAAGACGTTCATTACGGACATGGGTACAGAATATAAAAATTCTATAATTGAAGATTTGTGCAAAAATTTGCATATTAAAAATATAACTTCAACTGCACACCATCACCAGACTGTAGGAACTGTGGAGCGAAGCCACCGAACATTTAATGAGTTTATACGTTCATACATCTCGGTTGACAAAACTGACTGGGATGTATGGATAAGGTACTTCGCATATTGTTTCAATACAACGCCCTCTATGGCACATGATTATTGTCCATATGAGTTAGTTTTTGGTAAAGCTTCAAACTTGCCAAAACATTTTAATACAATAGATAGAATTAATCCACTTTATAATATAGATGACTATGCTAAGGAATCAAAATTTAGATTAGAACAGGCATATAAAAGAGCCAGAATAATGTTAGAGCAGCATAAAGTTAAAAATAAGGAGTTTTATGATAGGAAAATAAATAATATAGAACTAGCAATAGGAGATAAAGTTTTATTAAGAAATGATACGGGTCATAAGTTAGAGCCGAAGTATTTAGGTCCATATACAGTAGAAGAAATAGAAAATAAAGATGACATTAAAATAAAGGATAGTAAGAATAAAAAACAGGTAGTACATAAAGATAGGTTAAAAATTTTCAATTCCTAATTAGTTAATACATCAACAAGACAAAAAAAAAAAAAAAAAGAACTCGTACGAAAAAAAAAAAAAAAAATTTTTAATATAATATATATATTTTTTAATCAAACATTTTATGAAAATTTTTCTAATATATATTATTAAATTTAAAAAAAAAAAAAAACAAGAAATTTAAAAAAAAAAATATATAAATAATTAATAAGTTAAATATAATCAATTTTTAAAATAACTCCATAGAATTACGTTATTTTTCTAAAGGAGGGGGATGTAGCATGTTCTATAATAACAAATGAACACTGTACTCAGTGTAGAATATTAATAATATTACAAACATATTGTAACACTTTGCTATAATATTTATATATACAATATTCAAGTGCTATGCCTCTCAAGAAACTTGACCACCCATGAGAGCATAAGTACTGGACATTGTTGAGTCGACATATATTGCATGTGCGACCACTTTGTCACAATGTCACATGATACATCCTCACTCTTGCATATATCCATATATGCATATTTAGCTTACGTTAGCATTTATGACATAAGCAGACCGCTCCTCTGCCGGCGTCACTGGCAGCGCAGCTACGCGGTCTTAGCAGTAATGAACCATGGTTTAGATTTTAAGAATGATTATAAAAAGACAACTAAAAGCGAATGCACAGAGCATGCATTACTAAGATTTTTAAATAAAAGAAGATAAATCAAAGATATACAAAAACTCTTATTATTGATGAACTGGACATTTTCTCAAATATAATACAAATGGCAGAGACACTAGCAGAATTGTCATCGGACCACTCGCCAGTAATTTTCTCTATATAAACATATCCTCAAGTAACAGAGCACCCACTCGGAGTAACAAATTATAAAACAAACTGGCTGAGATTTGAAAATACATAAGCATGGGTGCTTGAGTTGAATCCCAAACTGGACGATGAAGATGAGATCGAGTTTTGCACCTCGGCTCTAGAGTCGACGCTTATCGAAGCATCAGAAATTTCCACCCCATGTATCGGATACACCCGGGAAAAACACAGGATATACAACCGGCTAATTGAACTACGTGTAACAAATGAAAGACGACTCAGGCGAAAATGGCAAATGTCTCGATCCCCGGCAGCAAAAATTCGCCTAAAGGCAGCTTCCCGAACCTTAGCAAAAGCGCTTAGGCAAGAAGAAGCAAGGGCACAGCCCTACCAGCACCAAATATCCGCTGTGGAAAGCTCACCCAACTATGACTGCTCCAAACGAGATTATTTCTCCTTTAAGAGGTTCGACTGGTAAATGGGCCCGATCAGACGAATAAAGAGCACTCGCCTTTGCAGCTCACCTAAAAACGGTATTTCAACTCATTTCAGCAAGTCAACCGTGTCACCTCAGAGATCAGGCAAAAAGAATATTGCACAGCTATTTTTCTTGATATCGCCCAAGCCTTCGACCGAGTCTGGCTGGATGGCCTAATATACAAAATATAAGCGACGCTCCCACAATACACACACAGGCTAATGGAATCATATCTATCCGACAGAAAATTCGCCGTACGATGTAATAGCTTCACCTCTGATGACATCGTATCAAAGGCAGGAGTACCTCAAGGCAGCGTGATAGGTCCAACTCTGTATCTTCTGTATACAGCGGACATACCAACAAGCCCTACACTTACCACATCTACTTTCGCCGCTCCAGTCTTATAAAGTTAAATAAGAGATCCAACAAAATAAATAAAACGTATAAAAAAAAAAAGTAAGGACAGCGAGAATGAAGATAATGAAGAAAATGGTGAAGTAATTAAAGACAGTAGAGTGCACCAATAAGGGTGGAAAAAGAGTGAAATTGGTCATAAATTATAATGTAAGCACAAGCTCAAAACAAAAATTATTGTAAAAAAAAAACTTAAATTTTTATAAGTTGGTTAAGACTAAGAATAATATGTTGTATGTGAAGATCGAGTATGTTAATTGTCTAAGCTAAGAGAATATTATTGGTAAAATTTATTCAAAAGAGAATTGGAAAATTAAATTAAGGTTTATTTAAGATTGGAAATTTATTTTTGGAAATATTCTGAAGTTCAAAATGTGTTTATTATGACACGAGGACGTGTATTTGTCAGGATGGTATCCTTTGGTACCGTATCTTATATATTTTTCCATTTGAGGACTTTAATGCCCATCTCTATTGTTTTCTCATAATATTGGTATGGTAACATTAGATACAGTTACGGGGAACTATGTCATGTAAGTGTGCCAGTGATTAATAAATGTGATAAAATTTGCACTACAAACAATTGTCTAATTGTCGCACGTTGGGGCCTCTGCCCGGATAGCTGACCAAAAATTATTTTTTTCAACATTGTGTTGAACAAAAGTGAATAATGAAATCGACAGATAATACTTTAGAAGTTATGGATACAAAAACATTTTTGAAATCCGATAGGAATTGTGGGTGCTAGATCATCTCAAAGTGGAGACATTTTTCATGTATTAAAAAAATGTATAATTTTTACAAAGTTCCTCAACTTTGTAACTCAATATTGGCCGAATAAAGCAACTGAGGTTGAATATTTTTACTTAAATCGAAAAGTGGAACAATTTTTAGTTATTTGTTGGAAAAAAATTTAATGAAGTTTGAAATACTCAGTAAATTGGAGACGTTTCAAAAATACACTAAATTTTCGCATTTTTTAAACTTTGGTGGAGTAGAATCAACTGAGATACACCTAGATACACTATGAAACCACATATATGTGATAGAGGGAACATTCACTTATCAGACCTATATACTGCAGTCTTCCGCCAAAGCCAAAAAACTAATGCAACCTCACGCTAAAAACGCGTTCCAGGCACAAGGAAGAAGAAAAGCGCATGCAAATTTGGCAAACTTTTATTTGATATTTACATATTTGTAATGTAACAAAATCATTAGAAAGCATATAAAACAAGCCAAACCTACATTAAATGTTAATGGTTTGAGAAAAAAATGTAATTCGACCAAAAAAAATTGTTGATCCGATTGTTCCTAAGGGAACTATAGCATATAGTCAACCGATTTGACTGAAACTTAGCACAGACATTTCTATACGTACTAAACTTCCAAATAGAAAATTTCGGAACAATCGCTTTTTAAACGCTCATGTTATTGCTCTTAAACTATATTTCTGACCGATCGTTCCTAAGAGAGCTATATGATATACTCAACCGATTCTGATGAAACTTGGTGAATATATTAGAAAGTATACTAAACTAATAGAATAAAAGTAGTATTCGATTGAAAAACAACAAAGTTATAGAAGCTTTACTCTGTTCTTGACCGATCGTTCCTATAGGAGCTATATGCTATAGGTATCCGATCAGAATAATTTCGAGATATACAATGACTGCAGCAAAAATACGCCTATGTGCAAAATTTCATCTTAGTAGCATTAAGGGTTTCGGACCCTTGCGAGGGTATATATTGTTTTGCGGTTTCAATAAAAAATTAAAACAACATAAAAAAATCTGATTTAGTCATTAAAATTGAAATAATAAAGTTCACTTGGGATCAAAAAAGCGCTTAAGTGAATTTTATGGGTAAAATATTCCTAGAAATATTTTTCAACTTTGACCTTGAATATCGAAGGAACCCGAGCACGTAGCACCTTCGATCAGTCAATTTGAAGCTTAAGGATTTACCTATCAAATGCTTTTTAAATTTTGAAAATCGCTTTACTACTTTAGACGATATGATTTTTGACAAGCGAAATGAGCGATGGCCCCACTGTGCGTCGGCACAGCTGATTGTTTTATTAGTGCTGGCCCGTGCCGAGCAGGATCACTACTTCGATCGCCGTCAAGATAGTTGTTTCTTCCGCAATAAATAAAATAAAAATAATTTTTTAAGGTGGGAAAAATCCAAAAATTTAAAATAAACATAAAAAAAAATTTTCAACAAAAAGCTTTTCCCGCGCCAACTATTAATTTTGGCCCCAGTGCGTACAAGTGTGACAAATAATTTCTGTCAAAGAAAATTTGATTCAAGGACATCGATGTCCTTCGTGACTCGTTTTAGCCGGATCCGATTATGCCCACCGATCCTGCTAAGAGCAGTCACAATTCCGATCGCACATTGCCATATACGCCGCCACCTAATCCAAAGGTACCTCGTACGTTTGACACAACGGTGCCTTTCCAGTTCGTCAAACGTTGAGTCCGGGTCAAGCTTCTCCAGCGCTACACCCAAAAGGGCTTCCGCAACCAGTTGCACTCCCTCGCCGGTGCTTTCTAATTCCAAGTGTCACAGGGTCTGCTCCCGCGACCAAAATAAGTACACGTTCCGAGTCTCTATCTAGAGATAAGTTTTAAATTATAAGTTTATCAAATGAAGTCACATTTCTCTTATTTTCACTAAACTTTGAAAAAGTTGTCTATTTACCCGGGTTATTCATATTATCATATCCTAGTTTATTGTTCCTTTCGTCTCCTAGCAATTCTTTAACCTGCGCGGAGAGAAGCGGCTCAGTTCTCATCAACAAAAAATGCCAACTGCCTAGCGCACGAACACTCTTCCGGATCGTGTCGAAAGATTTACGAATGTCGCCGTTGAGGAGACAGGCACAACCAGATAATTCTCGGAGGGCGTCGCCCTCCCCTCGCGAGCACGCAGCTCGTATGAACCCAGTAAAGCCAAGTCAAACGGCAGCTCATCCAATATCAGGCGATCCAGGTCCGCCGGCGACCCATCTCGAGCTCTCACGCTGCCCTCGCTACTCCAGCTAATGGTGACATCGGTGATGCCGACCGCTGTAGTCAAAATCGGCAACGGCCGGAGGGAGTTTGAGAAGAGGGTCCTTTTGAACTCCTGCACACCGACAAGTCACATCAGCGCATCTTGCGCGGCAGCCCTTGGGTTGGCGGTCACGCACGAGGGCAGAGACAATGCCTGTTAGGCCACTATCCGATCCCGGACTGACCCGGAGTTCAAGACGGAGGTGGTCCTCCAAGTGGAGTCCGGCCTTTGGGTATCTTACTCTCATTCGGCAGGTCTCTCACGCCTATCTCACAACTTTTTCACACTGGTGTTGGCAGATCCCAATTTTCATCGTCCAGCGTCCTCATTCCTCGTGCTTGGAGCAGACCTCTATCCTGAAATCATCCAGCCCGGTTGCGATCCGAGTCATAGCGGCACTCCCGCAGCTCAAAGCATCGTTTTCGGATGTATCCTGTACGGCTCCTGAGGCATCTAGGCGCTCCAGAACGCAGCCTCTCCCCATCTTTACCAGTCCACCCGGGCTATTGCTACTTGTTGCAAGGGTGGCGGTGTGTTCACGCCAGAAAGGGTGACCAGCAGGAGTTATCGGGTGGAAAAATCCTTTAATGAAGAACGGTCCAATTCTGCCCATGACGGGCAAGTTCCATGGAAAACTCCATATTGGACAGTTGGTTTTTTTTATCGTCACCTGAGATTTTTCTTGGCCTCTTAGCTCTACCCCAAAACACTTATATTCGTTAACGCCATAGCTTTTGTGAACCGGTCCGTGACTACTTTTATCAATAAATCTGGCCTGTGTTTCAACCGAGTTAACGGGCGTTTAATTCACTTCAATCCTTTAACTCTTGGGTAATAAGAATTGCGCTCCACTTTATTGGAAGACTTCGCCCTACCACAATCAACAACCAAATAAGTTTTTAATTCTTAGAATATAATACTAACAACTTCTAATACTATCCTATTTTTATCATATTATAAGCTAAAAAACTAATATCAAAATATCGCAGGCAATCAGCACTTATGCTACATAGCAGCAGCAGCAGAATACAGCAACAACCAGCAACACTTAGAGCATGTGCTCGAATAATTATAATCAAACAAATTCAGGAAGGCGAAATTATGTATGAGCTTCGTCACCTCAGAAATCGATCAGAACAACCTATGCGGAGTGGTCACAGGAGTATCTGCAAGGACTACAAAACTCTGCTAATTGGAAGAGGCCTTATAATAATGTGAAAGAAGGCATGATTGTGATCCTCCAAAAAAACAATATACTCACATTATTTAACCCATTTTAGCCGAGTGGGTATTTAAATACCCATGAAAACTCTAAAACTTCAAAAATTATTCCTCGAATTGGCAAAAAGATATCGCAATAATTTTTTTTTACGTTTAAAGAAGACAGATAGACTTAAAAAAGAAAAATGAAACCGTTCAAATTTTCTAGAGATTTCCTTTTTATTTGTACCAGTTAAAATTCCGATTATTTTCGGGTCGGAAAATGATAAGGAAAAGCGCTACCAATTATTGGAAAATGGGACTTAAAGAAGACAGATAGACTTAAAAAAGAAAAATGAAACCGTTCAAATTTTCTAGAGATTTCCTTTTTATTTGTACCAGTTAAAATCCCGATTATTTTCGGGTCGGAAAATGATAAGGAAAAGCGCTACCAATTATCGGAAAATGGGAAAATGGAAAATGTTTGCTTTTTCCAGATGGCCTAAAGTATCCTTTATTGAACAAAAAACAAAAAAAGCAAACAAAAGGGATCAAACCTGGTCGTGACACAAGATATTTCGAAAATGGGTGTTTAAATACCCAACAGGCCATAATGTGTAGTAAAAATACATGTTTTTATATGAAAAATATCAAAGAAGAAGCTAACTTCGGCTCTGCCGAAGTTTGTATACCCTTGCAGCTTCATTGTTTTATTATTTAATTTAAAAACTAAATTTTTAAAGTAATTGAAGAGAAAACTCAACTAAAAATTTTCCCGAATTCACCGAGAATCGAACCCACCAATCACCGAACCATCGTGCGACCGATCTTTACGTACTACGTCACCATCCTCACTTAACTCACTTAAGCTAGTTCGACATACATATATGTATGTATGTACATATAGCAAACGCATGGCATCTCACTCTTTAAAATTCGTTCTGTTCTGTCACAACGCAAATGTTTCTGTCTCTCTCACACACCGCGTGGTGACCAATTTTTGCATATGTATGTGTGTGTGTGATTGCTTGGAATTTGTTTTTGTTTCTTTGCTGCCAGAGAAAACTGCTATTTTACTCGAGGTACCTCCACGTTTTAGTTAATAGCTCTGGTGATAATTATCCGATCCTACTCATTTTCACACTTTTCATACTTCATAGATTAAGGAACTTAACTTTTCATGTTTCAACTATGTAGCTTAAAAATTTATGGTCTAAAACTTGATAGAAACAGACTGACGGACAGACGGACAGACGGACATGTCTTAATCGACTCGGCTATTGATGCTGATCAAGAATATATATACTTTATGGGGTCGGAAATGTATATTTCTATGCGTTACAAACATCTGACCAATTTTATTATACCCTCTGCAAGGGTATAATTATCAATACAAATACAAGTAAGTAAAAAGCTCATGGGAAGTGAAATTTTTTTCTTATTATATTGTACATTTTTTAATGTCTATAAAGAAAAGTTCATTGAGACATTGTTTTCTTTTGCCGGTTTGGTGCAATTCCCTTTATGGTAGTCAGCAAAGCATTTCTTTGACACTTATTAATGGGGCATGATTATCACAAACGGTTTCTAAAGCGAAGTATCCATCCTTTGATAAACGCATTATTAACTTGTGACTTGTGAAAAAGTTGTCAAAAGTTACAGTGTGCTTAGAGCGGTCCTCTAGATGTGACAAAAAGGGATAATACAATTCGTTCTCCAAGTCTGGAGTATGGAATAAACTGGTATAAATAACCTTTTGTCGAAGCCAAACACCAATCCTTGTATCCAAATCGAATTGGTTTACTTTTTATGAACATCTTACACGAATGTCGGCCGTAGTAAGCAATCATTTGTTCATAAATCGAAAGATTATGAGAAAATATGCCAAACTGAAGGAACTTATTTAACAAATTATTCAATGGTGCAACTTTTGCAAATTTGTTTCTGGGATCCAACGCCGAGTTGTCGGACACGTAAAAGTATTGCATATAACGCTTTGTATAAAGCTGATGTATTGTCAAATGAAAACTTATTAAAGGTATAATTTTGCCTATGAGACCACTTTGACTTACTTACTTCACCAATTCGAGGTCGTTTGCGACCACGTCGTTCAAATAATGTTGGGATAATGTCTGCAACAACTTCAATTTCCGCTTTGTTTTCCTCAATATCCACGTCTAATGGCAAATTTTCATTTCCATCATCGTAAATACATATATTCCATTGCAAACTGTTCTGCAGTCTCACGAGGCAGTTCCCGATCGTTGCGTACTAATTGGATATTGTCATCCAGTTCCTCGGTGTCACTGACAGCATCGACTGCATCGGGTGGTGTTATAATTACATCAATAGAGTTGGCGTGTTGACCTAATTCTTCTGCATCACTGTCTCCGTCAGATAAATCATTAAGAATAGCTACCAGCTCGGCAGCTGTCAAAATTTTTTGTCGCCGAACTTCCCAACTACAACCACTTAATTGAAAAACTTTTGTACGCATGATTTTCTTTAGAATATTCTGGGGAAACCCCTTTTTTAACTTTTCGCAAACAACGCTCACACGCACACGTAAATAAAATACGGCACATTAATTTTTGGGAAAATGGTCTTAGTGAAAATAGGTCACACCATGGCCTGTTGGGTATTTAAATACCCATACTATATCGCAGGTGTGGGGGCAGGTAAAAATATAATTATTTCTTCTTTCAACTTCTATGATGTACCAGGCACGCCTATAAAAATTTGATCAAAACCGTACGAGCCGTTCTATGGTCACTCCTTTATGGGTTAATGGCCATTGAGGAGGATTATAAAATTATACCCTGGTCCTGATGGATATATTCATGTGGTTGACTTAAAAACGGCATCAACTGGATGAAGACGACAACGATAATTCCCAAGAAGACGGGTTTAAGGACCCTACAAGAAGGCAAAGCCCAAAAAAGACGAATCTTAGCATCGTTACCTCTAGCTTTGCTAATGATGTTGCACTATCACTAAACGTGACCCAATTTGATGCCAAACCTGGCATTTACTATGACTGGACAATCATTGCTTTTTATGATTTGGAACCTTATTGTTAGGATATGAATACATTTTCTCTCGGAATAAAAAGATTTGGCGAAATATGTTCCAATCTAAAACCAAGTCAAGCCCGCTCAGCAATTTATAAACATTTTTAACGTGTGGAAGAGGAACTAAAAATGGAAAATGATCTCTTGCACATACGACGAAATATTACAGCACCATTTGATTTTATTTGCAACATCGCCAGGAGTTTATATGGAGTACTGGACTCGGAATATGCAAAAGAAATATACAATACTATTG
Source organism: Drosophila prosaltans (assembly GCA_018151275.1). NCBI lineage: Eukaryota > Metazoa > Arthropoda > Insecta > Diptera > Drosophilidae > Drosophila > Drosophila prosaltans. The sequence goes on from JAECWY010000179.1 coordinate 67,858, forward strand.
AAAAGGTGAAAACAAATGAGGAATACACTCTTAAAGAATCAAACATCTATACTTGATTCAACAATCAACATCTTCAAGCATGATGAGGCGATTATTGAGAACCGATTGAATTTGATGGAGCAGCAACTACTCGATATGTCTCAAGCACACTCTGATTATGTCAAGACTTTTCAATGGTGTCTCATGACGTTCATCATGACCAAATTAAGCCCGTTGTTACTCTCGCCTAAACAACTTGAACTACACTTAAAAGAGTTAAAAAATCATCTTCCACCAGGACACATACTTCCTGCCACAGACGATGATGTTCTACAATTGTATAAAATGATGAAGGCAGAAGGGAGCATTGTATAGAAGCGCGTAATATTCAATTGCTACCATTGCTCTCAGCACAAGTATTTGAATTATACAATCTAGTTCCTATACCAGCAATCAGCAATAAAGGAATTATGACTAACATGAATTATGAACGACAGCAACTGAATTAAAACAATGCCATCAATTCACAAATGAACAATTCATATGTCAAAATAAGCAATCTGTGTTCTCAATCAACAGTTATTGTTAATTTCAAATGAAGCAAGCAAGTCGTCCCTGCCGACATTGAGTATACCCTGTACCAACTAGTTATTATATTAAACACCCTCGAAATAGCGATTAATTTCATAAAAAATTTTCTTTAACATGCCGCAAGAGCGAACGCATGCTATCTCGCTCACTCTTGCCAGCTAGTGTCGCCTTGGCAATTCAGTTCAAAATGCACACCCGTATTTCTCCGATATTTATTTTCCGATTTCGGTATTTATTATTTATATTTATTGTCCGATTTTAGGTGTGCGAAATAAGAATGTGATTTCTCAAAAACTGCTCTAATAATTAGTTTTTCTAAATTGCGGGGGCGGAAGTGGGCGGGGAAAAAAATTTTAAACTTTCTTGATCTGCGTAGTCACTAAACAAATGATCGAACAACCTCAAAACAAAATTCCCCTTTTCATGCAGCAGCAGCGAACGCATGCTATCTCGCCCTTTCTTATCTGCCAATGCCGCCTGGGCATTTCAGTACAAAACGGATATAGGCATATCCTTCCTTCGGGTATAATTAAATACAAAAGCATGACGTTCGTTCATATTTGCTACAATTTCACCAATGGAGTTATTTGCAAACTGCGATGACAACAGTTCAAGCTTCATCACCATAAGTCAAGAAGGATTATTAACACTTGCTCCACGTTGCACTTTGTGGAATCCATCAATACGTGTAAATGGATATTGTATTGCAACCAGCGGAACAATGAATTTGTCATACGCCCGGTTAGGGAATTTCTCCGTCATGATGATAAACTCAACCAATGCAACCGCTGCTTCAACCAATGTTCAGCTAAACTACTATGAACTTGACAAACCTCAGTAGTCAATTATGGCCCAGACTAAAAATAATGTTACCAAATGACCTCAAGATTAGTCAAGGGCCTATTCAGCATCACAACATTGCGTCATACATACACAATATTCATAAATTAAAAATTATGAATTATTAAATATTCTGTTATTAAAAATTAGTGGACCCACGGAAGACAAGTAGTCAGGATTGCTATTGACCTTCAACAAATGACCCACAACTGATACTCAGATGCCATCTGGTAGTCAACCGACTCAATTTACAAATAGACCTGCTGGAAGATACGAAATCAACATTTGAGTAATGTTGAACAGTTGTTCAACGACCGGGAGTATGTTGGTGTAAATATGCACGTTTAAAACACAATCCATGAGATTCCTGCGGTTAAGACCACTGCAGGCTTTGCTAAGAATAAAATTAAAAACACAAAATTATCTCACACACACAATCACACTTATACTATGAATAAGACCCCCAAATGTACATCCATGTGACTAGATCCTAGATTGTGTATATAAACTCAACCTTTTTATACCCTGTACTCATAGGGTAAAAGGGTATATTAAAGTCGCTAAAATGTATGTAACAGGCAGAAGGAAGCGTTTCCGACCCCATAAAGTATATATATTATTGATCAGCATCACCAGCCGAGTCGATTGAGACATGTCCGTCTGTCCGTCCGTCCGTATGAACACCTAGATCTCAGAGACTATAAAAGCTAGAGCTACCAAATTTGGTGTGAACATTCGCCTTATGTCAAGGCTGATCAAGTTTGTTTCAAATTTTAGCCACGCCCACTTCCGCCCCCGTAATTTGAAAAAAAAAGGATTACTAGAGCTGTATTAAATATATCGTATACTTACTTGGCACACCTAATTATATACCCAAACTGCACCAACTGACCAAATTTTGTCGAAATCGGACTATAAATATTGGAGATATTCGGAAAAGCGTTTTGTACTGAAGCGCTTAGGGCGACATTGGCTGGCAAGAGTGAGCGAGACAGCACGCGTTCGCTGTTGCGCGACAGCCCTATGTCGCTAGTTTATGTTCTAGAGGCATACATTTTATAAATAATAGTAATAACCGTCAAAGAAATGAGAAAACAATTCGGAGAATGGGTCGAGACGCATGAGGAAGACCCAAAGTGGCAAGGATGGATTAATAAAATGGCAGAAAAATAGCGATATTAGCAATTCCAATTCTAACACCACCTAGATGGGGAAGTGTCGGCGCGTTAGAGGGTGCTCAAAAACAACAAAATACATTGTACGAAGTCCCAAAAAAAGGAACTCAGAAGGGCAGAAAAGCAGACTATCGATCACGTTAAACTAGTGGGGGGGTTAGCCAAACAAGGGAATGGACTTTCAGATTCGACGGTTGCTCAAAACCATAAATATAATACCCAGAGCCATGCCAGAATTGCTGAAGGATAAAGCCCATAAATGGTACTTTGCAAGCAACAGACATTGGTCGTCTTGGGAGAAATGCATTTTTAAAGTATTTCCTACCGAGGGGCTACTTTAATAAATAAGCAGATCAAGTAAAGGCCAAGAAACAACAATGGAACTAGTCATTCAAGGATTTCATGGTCGAAATGCAGACCATGATGCGACCGCTGAATTGTACGGAGGGCGAGCGGTTGGAAATAATTTTGCATTGAAATGTTGCATGGACTTGGCGACTCTTATATGGCTCAATACAATCTTCTAGTAATAAGTGATCCACGGTGTCATTGATAATCTTCTGATGTGCTGGATTGCGAGGGTAATATCGCTTAATATGTGTGTGACACCTAGCAATGTGTCAAACTTGGGTAATTCCTTTGCTAAGAATTCGTTGATAACATGGTTTACTCTAGTATCTTCGGTAGAAGATGGTTTGAAGACTGTTGCTTGACTTTTTTTTCTCTAGTCACTGATGATATGGATGCAATTAAATTCATTGCTGGCTTGCATGATGAGTTCTCTTTGCTTATTGTCGAAAGGGATTATTAAGAACTCCCCGTATTTATGCAGCGGATAGTGGTCCACCTCTCGGCTAGTATTGCTTTCGGCTGGGGGCTTCGGGTATCCCCTGTTGTTATCCTGGCTTGAGACTTGTCTGCCAAGATTATCGATGATTTGATTTCGTTACTGCCACTGAAGCTCTATCTAGTATTGTTCTGGGCACATGCTGCAATTATGGTCCACTGAATGGTCCGTGGTCCATGATTCCTGATAACTCGAGCAGGGGAATTTTTACATGTGAGTTTCCTATCCATACCTCTGCTTCATTCGCCGGGGGTTTTCCCTAGATTCGTCTGCTACCTTGATAGCAGAGCATACTTGCTTCCAATCCTTGATAGCGCATACTTGCTGAGCTAGTGAGCAGCTAATGAAACTCCTTGTGGCTCCAGAATCCAGATTCGAGTTGACCTCGCATCCTTTGATCCACACTGGTGCTACGAACCGCCCTTTCTTAAATAGAATTGGTTCTGTCAAACAAGGAACCGAACGTCGGCATTAGTCGATGGATCAAGTGTTCCGTTTTCCGCAATCCCAACAGTTTCTTAAAGCGACCCCGTTCACTTAATTTTCTGGTAAGGATGGCAACAGTACAATGGGCAGTACGTTCAAGTGGTCCAAGCGAAGCCAGGAAAATGCCTGTATTCTTATATTTTCTAGTTAAAAGTGCGGAGTGTTAAAGTTAAAGAGTTAGTCTACAAAGTACAGATAGATTAACCTGATTAAGTAAATTAGGACAGTCTATTTGTTTATTTAGCAGCTTGTGAATAAACAAAGTGCCAAGCATTACTCTACGACTAAGTAAGGAGGTCTTTTACAATAAGAGGGCAATGAAGAGCTAAAATTAGAAACTGTTTTTGAACAGATTCAATTTTAACTTGGTGTAATATATATTGTGGAGAACAAATACATGATCCATACTCTAAAATGGGGCGGACCAGTAAAATAAAAAGAGTTTTGATTGTATAAGGATCGTCAAATTCTTTCGACCATTGCTTAACGAATATATATATGACGATTGAAATTTAATTTGCCATCTATGAGAATATCCACGCTAAATCTCGCGTACATAAGCACACGAGAGTGAGTTACAACTAACGGTAGGTCATTAGTGAAGAGGGTAAAAAGCAATGGTCTTAAAAAGCTACCTTCTGGCACCCTCTAGGATGTGACCTCTTCTTTGATGGTCTGTTAAGATAAGTATTAAATAAAACTTTTTGTATCCGGTAATTTAGATATTGATATATTTAATTAAGCAAAATGCTTTGGAGGCCAACTTCGTTTTGCTTGAACGACTAGCAGTAGTCAGTAAAAATGATATCAGTTTGCAATCCATTTCTAAATCCTTTGATCGGTAAAAAGGTAAACTCTAAAAGGTTATGATACTAGATCTACATTTCATGAACGCATGTTGAGAAGATGAAAAAATAGAACTACAGAAATGTTGTAGTTAAGAAGTTATAATTTTCTCAAATGCCTTCGGAATAGCAGACAATTTGGAAATACCCCTATAGTTTGAAGCTACGGATTTATTACCCTTTTTATGCAAAGGAATAATAAAAGATTCCTTCCAAATGGTTGGGAAAGAGATAGTTTCAACGGACAAAGTAAATAACTTAAGAATCGGGGAAATCAAAGTCTCAGCGCAAAACCTGAGTACACAACCAGGTATCCCATCAGGTCCTGGTGAGTACACGGGCTTGACTAAAGTAAGCACGCTGAGAAGCGAATCTTCATCGATCACAGGATTAAAGACGCAATTAGAACTTTTCAACTGATAGGGATCTGAAAAGTTAGCTCGATGATCTTTAGAGGAATAGGTCGTTTTGAAAAAATCAGCAAACATATCGGCAATGACCTGATCATCGTTTGCTTTATTCTTTTCAAAACATAAATAGGACGGGTGCACTGCCACCTTTCGTTTGGCGTTAACGAAAATATAAAATTGCTTAGGATCACGGGAAAACTGAAGTTTACAACGCCTAATGTAATCCTTAAGCACTGAAAAATTCGATCGAGCAACAGCATAAAGAGAGAAATTAGACGGTCGACCCGATTTTTTAAAATTTCTATAATATTTAGACTTTACATTTTTCAACATCATCATTTTGCACTGGAACTGCTGAGGCAGATGACGCTTTGAGAGCTCTTCGTGTTAAAACCGATGCCCGGAGACATCGGAAACTACAACCGATATCGAGTCAGCTGGCGGGGCACTATTACCATGGGAGATGTCAATCGTCCCCGCAACTGCAGCTACTGTTGGACTCCTAAATGATATCAGTTGCTGAGCATTTGGAGTTAATGGGTCAATCAACGATGCCGGGGCCGGAGGAAGCAGAGATGCTGGCGGATCGGGAGAGAAATTCCGAGGGATAATCTTCTTCCGCTTCGGTGACTCGTTTAATAGTTAATAACTATTAAACTGAGTTTCCAGAGACGAAAACTCATCGCGAAGTTTCAGAAAACCAGCCGGATTTAAATCCCTCTGTCGTCCGCCGCATAAATAGACGCATATCCATTTCTATGTCCCGGCACGCTTCGCAACTCCATTTTAGTCCCCCACCGTTTCCAATACTTGCCTTTACTTTGGCTGTGTAACCAGCGCATTTAACATGCATAATGTTATCGCACAGCCAGCATAAAAGATAGTCAATGACTGAAGAATTGGGGAAATCGAAGTCTCAGCGCAAAATCTGGGTACACAACCAGGTATCCCATCAGGTCCTGGTGAGTGCGCAGGATTAAAGACGTATTTAGACCTTTTCAACTTATAAGGATATGAAAAGTTAGCTCTATGCTCTTTGGAGGAATAGGTTGTTTTGAAAAAATTGGCAAATATATCGGCAATAGCCTGTCACCGGTAGTTTTGTTATTTTCAAGACATAAATAGGCAGCGATCATATGATTACAGGAGTACAGATAACACCAGTCTGTGGCAAGAATCAGCTCATTGAGCTTAAAAAATTGGTTTTGCGAACTGGTTCTAGCGGTTGGTAACCGAAAAGGTAGATCAATGGCTATTCCAAAGTTGGATGGAACCTGTTATCGGGGACAAACGAAGGGATCAATCAAAAGACAAAATTTGACACTTACAAATTTGATGTCAAGAACAGCAGATGGCAGAACTGTTGCAAAATGAAGGGATAAATTTACAATAATCAAAACTCCAGCACAGTTTCTGGATATTCGATCGCATCTATAGGTTGAAAATATTGTGGGAAAAACAGAAGCATCGGAAAAGTCTGGATTTACCCACGTTACTGTAAAGACAAAGATATGAAAGTCAATAGATTGACTATCTTCAAAAAGCTTAGAAATTTAGATTCTAACATTCTGATATGCCAGTATAAGCGACGAAATTAGTTTTTTGACCCACCAGCTACTGACGAGCTTGATGGTAGGGAAGGATCATTTGTGTTTTGCAGGCAAATCGTATACTCCTTTATAACAAAATGTTTCGGCAAAAAATCTTTTTGACAAATCTTTTTAATGACGAAATATCACAGGTATATGGAAACCTAAACCCAATATCCCGAGGGATGGTCTTCTTCCGTTTCGGTGATTCATTTAATAGCTTATAACTATTAAACGGAGTTTCCAGTGACGAAAACTCATCGCAAAGTTTTAGAAAATCAACCGACAGGGATTTTAATCTATCTAATCCATTTCTATGTCCCGGCATTCACAACTCCATTTTAGGCCCCACCGCGTTCCGTACTATCATTTACTCTGGTTGTGTAACCAGCGCATTTGACATGCATAATGTTATCATAAAGCCAGCTTTATGCTGGAGTTTTTTAATCGACAATAGAAGAATAAAAATTGGAATAAATAAAAATTTGTGATTAGGGATACTTACTTGAAACATGTTTGGAGTCGTTGCGGAGGAGAAATTAAATGATTTATATAAGTGCACTTCTGGATCATAATTTCCCATGTATGCTTTGATCATGACTGTTTTTGCAGTACCCTGCTCACCAATAAGTAAGACTTGCTTTAACTGCTTTGCCGCATTATGAATAAGAAAAGCTGTTCGTACATTGTCCACATTTGGGACTAAAATAGATGCAAACTCTGGTATATCATCTTCTGGATAATGGAATTCCTCAACTCGCATATCCCAGTGTTGCCAGTTTCCGGTGTCATCCACGTAGTATTCAAAAATAGTTTCAGTAGGACCGCGCTTAGGCCAACCTATGTAAATGGTTTATATCAATAAATTGAAATCGTATTTACTGAAACTAATAAATTATACAATTGCGACAACGAATGTTTTTACAATATAGGAGATACTAAACTCATTCCTACTATCGAATCGACTTGAACTAACTTATTTAATTAATTTAATTAATTAATGAGGGTACTTAAGGTCGCTAAAATGTAAGTGACAGGCACAAGAAAACATTTTTGACGCCGTAAAGTATATATGTATATTCTTGATCAGCATCACCATTAAGTAAAAATATTCTTGATAAGCATCACCAGCCGAGTCGATTGAGGCATGTCCGTCTGTCCATCTGTCTGTCCGTCTGTCCGTCAATATGAACAAATAGAAATCAGAGACTATAAGAGCTAGAGATACCAAATTTGGTGCAAATATCCGACTAGTATGTACGCAGGTCGAGTTTGGTTTTAATTTCAACGCCCAACTCCGCCTCCGGAATTTGAAAAAAAAGAATACTAGAGCTGTATTTGGCACACTTACTTATATGGCCCAACTGCACTTGCCGTCCAAATTTTGTTCAAACCGGATAAACATATAGAGATATGCCTATATGCGTTTTATACTGAATTGCCAAGGCGGCATTGGTTGGCGTGTATAAGCCAGACAGCATGCATTCTCTGCATGTAAAAGTGATTTTGTATTAAATTGATTTTGATTTCGGGGGTGTTTTAATATAACTTAATGGTACAGGGTATACTCAATGTCGGCAGGGACGACTTGCTTGCATCATTTTTTATTATACCCCATACCCATAGGGTAAAAGGGTATATTAAAGTCGCCAAAATGTATGTAACAGGTAAAAGGAAGCGTTTGCGACCCCATAAAGTATATATATTCTTGATCAGCATCAATCGACTCGGCTATTGATGCTGATCAAGAATATATATACTTTATGGGGTCGGAAACGTATATTTCTATGCGTTACAAACATCTGACCAATTTTATAATACCCTCTGCAAGGGTATAGTAAACTAATGACATGGGGGTGTCATAATCAACACTTGAAATTGGGTGGACTTCGGACAGACCATGCCAATGGGGTTTAAAGACGCAGCGATGCTCAACCGTTGACAGCAGAGTAGTGAATAGACAAGAGTTGCTTAAATACTGATTTTATTAAGAAAAAGGTCGAGTTTATATACACGATTCTAGGATCTAGGGGGTCACATGTATATACATTTGGGGGTCTTATTCATAGTGAAAATGTGATTGTGTGTGTGAGATAATTTTGTGTTTTTAATTTTATTCTTACTTTACTTTACTTTACTTTACTTTACTTTACTTTATTAAGAAAAAAATCGAGTTTACATACGTGATTCGAGGATCTAAGTGGTCACATCTATGTACATATGGGGGGTCTTATTCTTAGTCTAAATGTAATTGTGTATGTGAACATAATGTGGGAGATATTTTTGTGTTGTCTTTGGAATAGTCACTGGTAGAAATAGATAAAGTAGTCAGTAAAATCCTCAACATATATCAAAAAGCCGCGGGCAAAATGCAGGAAATCACCGCCGTCTCAAGAGGTTTCCTACATGATGAATCAGAGTGCGCAAACAATGAACCTAAGACATGTGTGGAGATGTCCGAGTTCGAGGTAAAATAAAGGAGGATTCTGATCGGATTATTTTGGTGCCATCCGTCTATTGAATGCAGAGTTCATTAGAGACTAAATTGATTACATAGAAAAATATATGCTGCCAGCGCAGGCAGCAGCTTAAAGAGGAACCAAAGAGTGTTCGTGGAACGGACACCAATATAATAATAATAATACATTTTAAACATTTTCCTCCATAAGCATGTTTTTACTTAACCATTTCATGCAGGTCCTGGTCACAGAGGCACCTATGAAGGTTAAGCTTGTTGCCGGCTCCTCCAAATATAGTCCATCCCAGCCTCGTCTTTGCAGCAATGGGTTGCTGCCACTTGCCCTCGCGCACCTTTTGGGTTGTTGATGCCGATGATCATTTTTGGGACTATCTTTGTATAGCACGGTAATGGTAGATTTCTTAGATGTGGATATGTATTTTTTAATTGATCTGCTATCATCGTCTCCGCATGCAGAACTAGGGACTTGACTGTGTGAACAAAATTTATTTTAAATGATTTATGGCCTCGTCCTTGGTTGGAGATTTTTAAATTCAACCGCTTGGATTGCGGCTCATCTCGTCTGACATTACCAGTCCAGTTAATGCATAGAGGGCTGGGAACACCTTTTTCGCCCAGCTCCTTGGCTAGGCTTTCCTCCATCAGCGTTAAAGTCGAGCCATCATCCATGAAAGCATAAACATCGACTGACTTCGATTTTCCATGCAAGGTGACTGGAACGATTCTGAAAAAACTTTCTGTTGTGTTAGTTGATGACTCACTATGGTTATGCAGGACACTTGTTGTCGCTTCATTGTGGAGGAGACTGTGGTGCTTTGTCTTGCAGCCGTTTATGTTGCATAAAGTTTGTCTCCAACATCCTCCTTTGTGCCCTTTTAAGCATTGGTAGCATAAGCGATCGCATCCCACCTCTCTTTCACACTCATTCGTCTTAATTTGCCGCACGATACCACGTTTTGATCTTCTGGACAAATCACTCATGGGGCTCCTTTATGACTCTCGGCAGCGACGGCGGCGGTGTGGTTGTGTAGAGCAGCCCTGTTTGGTTTCCTGTGGTCGCTTTCGGGAGTAATATTGGGCGTAGATACTCGACATGCGGCTTCAGCTAGCTCGTACAACCAATCCGCTAGGTTCTCCAGATTTGGGCAGCTTATTGGTTTCGAATGAAGTGCCCAGTTAAGTATCATTTCAGGCCCCAACTTTTGGATGAGCTCTTGCAGCAAGGTTGGATTGTTTTGATGCGCGTCTAGCTTGCTTGCTTTCATTGTAGGCCACATATTTTTAACCGCGAACGCGAACTCAATTAGTGGTTCAAGTTTGCCCTTCGGTGATGGTAAATTGCGAACATTTTCTATGAGATGCTTTAATATTAGTTCTGCACGACCAAAGTACATTTTTAAAGTGCTTATGACATTAGGCAGCATCTCTGGAAACATCAAGCTATCTCGCACGGCATCGAGTGCTCTTCCTTTCAGACATCTCTGCAAGCGAAGCGTGTTCTCCTCGTTGGTATATCCGGCGATTCGAGTGCTGGTCTCATAGGAGCTAAAGAACAAAGGCCAATCTTTGGGGTCTCCATTAAAGATTGGTAGGTCCCTCGGCATAGAATGACGAGCAGCTATTTGTTGCTGCGTTATGCCAGCGGCGACGCGTGGCATGGTTTGGGCTCTTGTACTTGCTGCCTGTGGAGTGCTGTTACCATTTGGATTCATCATTTGTCCGCAAACTCCAGTATTTGGCATATGATGACCAGTTGCTGCTCCACCTGACTGCACGTGGTTAGTCAGTAGGGCATATTTGCGCCTCAAATATTCACTTTCGAGGCACATTTCCTCTTCCAAATGTTGTAAAACCAGCTGATGTTCTTCCTGCATTGCTTCCTCCACCACGTTTTGGTTGGTTATCTCGGGCTGGCTAGCCCTGGCACGTGACTCGACTTCAGTACACACTGACTCGGGCTTGGAAGTGAGGTTAGGTTCTTCTGTGACTCCAGCGACCTGGCGACGACTTAGCGTGATGCACGTGGCGCACATCCAGGAGCTCGCTTACCCGCTCCTCAACATGTGCAATGAAATTGGCCTGCACACCTGGAGCATGTAAGCATCTCCTGACTGTCTGGAGCGCTGCACAGTCCACAGCTGTCGTTTGGAATCATCTTTGTTGCATATTTTCCGCTGTAACTGCAGCGGCAATGAACTTCTTTCCTGATGGATTCGCTCAAATTCTGTCCCATAGGGAGTCAAATTGGAATTCGATCCTATTTAGGTGTTCGAAGAACTTTAAACTTCACCGTAGGATTTTCACAGAAAATTCGTATAATTTCTCAATATGTTGTTTGTCCGGCTAGTTTTTAAGCTCCGCTTTATTTCAATCGGCTAGCGGAAAGCTTTAAAATTTTGAAAATACATTTTAACTTTACATTTTTTCTTAATATTAAACAATTCTTACTTACTCTAGTCTGGACTCTTAGGCCAAACAACTGTACTAACATCACGCGGTATGCTTCTATCTACCTTAACTTACATACATGGAAAAAGTACCGCAAGAAAATAGAGTAGAAAAGAAACACGCACAAAACGAAGTCTTTCATTCGTTGTGAGCGGCTGTACATTTGCATTTATGCTTTATGCGATGTTTGCTAATTACAGTGCGGCGAAGTAAATTAATTTGCGGGCGTAAATTTCGGCAACAACACTAAAATATTCTAAAGGTGCCAATAAATTAATGGTAAATATTTATAGACATACTGGCATCCTTAGGCAAGTATATACATGAAAATTTTTTTTTAGGATTGGCACCTAGTGTGGAATGCTAAGTTTTAGGCAAACGCCTGTAATCTATGGAGGTTCAAACGAACTGAGTGAACGTGCCTACCTACATCATAGCCCATCATCCCCATATGCGGATGCGTGTACATCACTAGGAAGTGCTCAAGAGCTAGATAAGGAAGCAGTGAGAATTGACGAGAATTTTCGAACTTTTCATATCGAGCATAACCCTTTTAATATCGACTTTAACTCCCTATCATTTAACCGCCTTCATGCTGCATTGCACATTTAAGATCAGCTGTCACTTTCAAAGCCAAGGAGCTTAACTAAGAGAGTTGGCCTGTCGGCGCAGCATTGCCGCTGGACTTACCCCGATGTCATACTAATATTCTCTTTAGCAAGTTTATTTATACCAAGAGAAGCGACACAGCTGACCTAAAAGTAGATAAATGGGCGAATAATAACATATGTTAACCTTAATTTTTTTTTGATCGTATTATAATGTAAAAATATTTTATTTTTATACCCTGTACCCACCGCTATTTTAGCATTATAGTGATGAGCTTGAATTTTTGTCTTAATAAAAGCTAAGACATCATCCGACGAATGTTCGGGATCAAGCCTTGAAACAAATATATGTTTCTTAGGTGGAACTCCAGTTAAAGGCTTATAGGAACCAGGCCGCAAATCAACCGCAGCGTCAGCGACCACGATTGAATCCGCCTGCGTGTCCGGTATTGCACCTCCAACTGGACTACTATCGGCAATATCAACAGTTATTGATAATTGCCCGGACTTTTCGGAAACTACAGCTTTATTCGTCTGCAAAGAGAGACCATTTCCTGGAGAAACGGAGATAGCCTCGTCCTTGCGACCACCTTGAGAAATGGGGGTGGTAAACGAAATAAGCTGCGGAGGATTTGTCACAGTGAGCAGTGAAGGAGATTGTGGAACTACGGCCGAGACGGGATTGGGCACAGGCAAATGCAAGGACAGATTGCGCATACTAGTTTTCTTACGCTTTGGAGACTCATTTAACAGCTTATAGCTGCTAAATTCGCTCTCCACAGCATTGAACTCATCGCAGAGTTTACGAAAACCAGATGACAATTTCTTCAATCTATCCCTGGTTTGCCTCATAAACACCCTCATTTCGATCTCAACCTCTCGGCATGAGTCACAACCCCATTTGAGCCCCCCTTTTTGCTCCAAACAATCCCTTACTCTGGCCGTGTAGCCAGCACATTTAACGTGCATGACGTTGTCACACAGCCAACAGGAAAGAAATACGTTATGGGGTGAAGGGGGGTTCAAACACTTTTTGCTTGAGCAGACAGACATTTTTTAATTCAATTAATACTCAAAAATTTATAAAAAAATTAAATATCGAAAAGGCCAAAGAAAAAACTCACTCAGATTTATTAAGCAAATTCGACACTGGGGTCAAACTCGCAGAGAAAATTAGTGCAAGAACTAAGAGAACTAAGCACTACACAAATACACGTATCACTTGTACGCGAGACAGATAGATGCGAGCGCGAATAAAAGAAATTAGAAAAAAGAGAGCGGGAGAGCCAACAGCACTGCACATGCAACAACAATGCGTTGGCGATAGCGCGAGAGCGGTATTAAAGCGGTAAAAGGTACAAACGCAAGAGCAAAGAATAACAAAAACAACAACACTGCTGTAAAAAGTTTTGTTGTTTTTTCAAATATTAAGTTCAATGCTTTGATTTTGCTTTTGTATAGTTAATATAAACAAAAAGCGCAATGACAAAAATTTAAATGACAGAATAATGTCAATAGTTATTGCTAAATTATTAGCTGAATTTTTAGGCAGGCGCGGTGAGTTTAAAACCGAAATAAAAGAAATTATGCAGGAGCACAGAAAAACACGTCTATCCACGATGAAGAAAGAAGTGATGCGTTAGAGAAGATGCGAGAAGAGTTAGATGGGGTCATTTGTTTATAATATAAAAAGGGTCAAGATTTGCTTAGCTTGCATTTATACACGTGGGAATTGGATGGGGTGAATTGTTTATAACAAAGTAATAAGAGTTGTATTATATGGGGAGGCGGATATATTACTATATAAAAGATGCCTTTAACGCACAGTAATGAGAATTTGGTTGCAGATCAAGACGAGGGTTATATATGTCTTATCTGTGAGCAAACCATTCAGTTTAGAAGCCAATTAAAAAACGCAAGGTGCGGCCATCAATTCCACTTAGCATGTTTTAATACAAGATCGCAGAACGAAACGGTCTGTCCCTTTTGTAACAAAATTCTTGGAGAATCTGAAGTATATCCAGCAGAATCTCAAAATAATATTCCGCAGACAAGTCCATAAACAAGAATGCAGACCAGGTCTATCACACAAAGAGGTGCCTGCGTAGCGTCTGGTAGTACCAATAGGGATCCACCTAAAGTACGTGGTTTAGCAGAAGGCTCAGAAGCTCCTGATGGGACAACTAGCAATGATGTCAACATAGCCAGGATAATAGCAAATGCTATGGCCGCAGCAGCAACAAGACAAAACGAGCTCTTGGCGAGTCAAGTAGCAAACCAAACAGAATTAATAACCCAAGCGTTAGAGAACAGTAGCAACACCACCAAGGAACTTAGAAGACAGCCCACCACAAAGGCAAAGCCAAAGTCCGGCAATAGCTAGAAGTGAGCAGGCTAGTAACACTAACTCAATCTCTGACCTTCGTCCAGAGAGAATCAGGCCAGATTAAGGGTAACTGGAAGTTAAGATTTAACGGAAAGTCAAACATGTCAGTAACGAGTTTATTTATAGAGCAAAAGCAATGGCACACCAGTCTTTAGAGGGAAAT